>JAWZYT010002746.1:25000-165000 GCA_034508575.1 Petrolisthes manimaculis
ATTCTATCTCTCTCTCTCTCTTACACACACACGTAGCATCACATTCTTCTGATTTACGTTGGTGGTTGGGTAACTTTTCATTCCTTCCTTCTCCTTCTTCACATCGTGTCTCTTTACATCTCTTATCTTGCTTCCTTCATCTTTCTCCTTCGGTGTTTATCATTCGTGTTCTGGTTCCTTCTCTGTTCCCCTTCCCATCTTCCAATTTTATCCCATTTTTCATCTTCCTCCCTTCTGGACATCGGCAAATCGTCTAATCCCCATCTTTATTGATATTGAACCACCTTTTAATATTCCCTTCTGCTACTCAACTCACATGTGCTCACTTTACTGCCTTATTTAATATTATCTATGTACAGTTACGGGCACAAATAAGTATACAGCTTTGAGCAGTACAGTCCAATTCACCAACGAACCAATTCCAATGGAGTTCTTATTGTGCATTTGTTTATTGTCTCTTGGTATTCGAATCACACCTGGACAGTTATCAGTGCTCGTGACTGTACATATACGGAGTACTCCATTGAAGAACTGATTGCTCAAGTGGCTGTACAATCTGTAACTTATTTGTCTGATTGCCGGCACTCTCATGTTTACTATTACTTCTTAGTACTGTTGATCTCTTAAAAGTTCATTAAATACCTAATTAAGAAAACTATATATATATTTTTTCTGTATACTTAGAAAACGCAATATACACCATAATTCATAAGTGATAAGGTTACATAAGGTTGATATTGACGACTAACACAGAGAACCAATACCTTTAGTAGCGACCGATTCCCTATAATGTTGTTGTGCCTCTTTCAGTATTATTTCATTTATCGAATAGAGTAAAACGCGGTTGTAGTACAGGAAAAGTGTTTCTCTGTTCCCACCAATCCCTGGATTCAAAACTGGCGGGAAAAAGTGATAAAACGTGAAAACAATTGCCTTGTGGGATTGTAAAACTGACGTGAAAAATATTACAGAGAAGAAGTGGGGGGGGGGGGAACATGAAGAGAGAGAGAGAGAGAGAGAGAGAGAGAGGAGAGAGAGAAGAGAGAGAGAGAGAGAGAGAGAGAGAGAGGAGAGAGAGAGAGAGAGAGAGAGAGAGAGAGTTACAAGAAGTTAAGAGTGACAAATAGAACTTGGAAAGGTCATACGGCTGTACCGATATTGAAGATGGCGACCACCACCCAAACACCCACCACCTATGACTGTTGTCTGTATAGGTCACGTCATTCTCATACACACCTTGCTGGCATTATTTTGAAGGGGAGGTTCACTTGTTGGTATATTGAAAGGTTAATGATTCCTCCAAACTATACCAGGAAACAGACGACCGTAATGTTACAAATAGGGTATGTGTTTCGTGGTATAGTTTGGAGGAATCACACACCTTCCAACTCAACAACAAGACAATCTCCCCTTAATTAAAAGTAAGACTATGTACTATTATTCACAAGAATTCGTACACACGCTGTTTTTTTTTTTTCCGAGGGTTTACGGCATAACAAAAATGTAACACTACGTAACTGCAATACAACATTATTAATAGGTTTGTTGTTTTGTAATCACAGAGTCACTTGGTGGACCATTCATTCCAGTAACTCCAGAATAATGACAACTTTTCCATATTGCTTGTGTAAGTATTCCTGAGGCCAACTGTACATACATAGTCTTATTCTATCAGAAACTTTAGAGTACATTGGTTAGTCTATTTAAAAAAACATTCGAGAACATTATTTAGTCTATCAAAAACTTTTAGAGTACCGTACATTGATTAGTCTATTAGAAACTTTAGGGTATATTGAGGTCCTATAGCGCCAGAAAAAACGTGATAGAGAGGTGTGACAGCAAGAAGGAAGGAAATAAAAAGAAAAGAGGGACAGTTGAAGAACTGAAAGATGGGAACCATTTAGTCTGGTCTCTCACTAGCGACCTTCCTAGCATGGGAAGCCCTCTCTCACCGAAATCGGGTCAGAGCAGGGGCTGGAGCCCCCTCTAGTCTAGCTCGCCAGGTCTCAGAGACACACAAGCCCCCCACCACGTCAAGGCGGTTCCCGTTGGGGGGCAGAAACATTAGAGTACATTGTTTAGTCTATTACAAATTTTAGGGTATACAATGTTTAGTCTATTTTAAACACCTAAATTAAGCATATGATTATACAAATTAGTGGGTACTTCGAGAGGTTGGTCATCTCGCTTGGTCCTCTCAACAAGTGTAATAATTCCATTTCCTATAGGCAGGTGATTTTAGTAACGTTCTCGTGCCCGCTCCTCGATACCCCTCCCTGTAATGCCACCTTCTCGGTTCTCCCAGTCCTTCCCCCTCCTCATTCCTCTTCGACAAAAATCCCATTAGTTTTCGTTTCCCCACCACCAACAACACCAAGGAGTGAAATATAGGGCTTGCTATTGTATTATATCAAGGTTGTGTACCCAGCAGTCCATCCTCAGCTCTCTCCCCATCTCCTCCTTACCCTCTCTGCTTCCCCCTCATGTAAACAATGATGAATGTGACGTTCTGATACCAGGAACGTACTGGTAATATTTTGTAAGGACTTGGCCATTAACTGGTGAAGATATAGTAATGAATAGAGTGGAGAATCCATTACATGAATTGTAAGTGATTGACTCATCATACAAATAATAAACGTTACAGAAATGTAAAGATAAAATGTTCACGACACAAAATATTTAAATTTCCTTTCACAGCAAATAATGAAGAAAAAACTATTACTTTGTGCACAGAACAAAATGAAATATAACAATTAATTTACAAAGTAAATGGAAAAATATCAAGTTTGCAGTACAGAATCAATTATAAGGATCACTTTACGAGTTAGAAAAAAAGACAACTTTCCCCGTATATGTCCTCCAGCCAGTCAGCTCCCAGGACCCCCACACCTTGCACATAAATGATTCCCACACACACTCCTGCTCCTGTCTCTCTTTCTCTGTGTGTCTTTATTTAATTTTCTGTTACACAGTATTTTAGGAGTAAATAACACACCTCTTTGTTATACTGTTGCTTAGGGAGAGTTCAGGTATTTTGATAAAAATGAGATTGAACTATTACATAGAAATAACATTGTATCTGTTCACATAAATTATTAAGAAATATTCAAGGGATTAAAATTAAGGAGTAAATTTTTAAATAATTTGGCAGAAAACAAACAATTTCAGTGGTAGAAATAGGTAATGTATGTTTTGTAGCATAGTACAGATAATATTATATTAGTAACATTCCAAACACAACCACAAGAGAGTCTCACTTTAATTAAACGAGTACCAGGCTACAAAAACCATACCACGCTAAATCACAATAACACACTGTAATTATAACAAAACGTAATTATCAGGAAGGAGACCTATACACTGAAGATAAAGATCAAAGTAGTGAGGTGTGTCAAGGCATCTCAAACGAAAGATGGACGTGATTTTGGATCTCCATAATTTCTGTTTGCATGTCACAGGTGAGGATATCTAGCGAACATCCTACCCTTAGTCCTCGTCTTATATACAGTATAGCTTTAAGTAATGTGGTACAGTACCTAAAGAGTTTAAGTTCTAGTTTGTTGATTCATTATCTTGTTTTGTACTATTGGTTAACTTGCCGCCACAACATCATTCCTCTTACCCAGTACCTATTCCTCACTACAGTAATTCTTTATCCTTCTTTCCGTTTTGGTATTCCTCTGTCCATCTTCTATACCTACATGTCCGCGTCCACTCTGGATGTGTATATGTTCTCCCTCAGCCATCCCTACAGCTCCCTAATCACTCCATCCCCTTTTTTCTAGTGCCCTTTCCCCCCTTGCCTTCCTCTCACAACAATCTGTTTTAATCGCTCCCAACGCTTCCTCTCATCTCCAATTGCTCTCTCGTTGCAATGGACTGGTTTCTGGTCGTGTAAAAGGACCATAAAATTTATTTCTGAACAGTGTTGTCCATTCATATTTTTTTCTGAGCAAGAGTTGTCCATACAAGAGCCAATTTAAAATGGGAATGTCATGCCAATATCATAGGCAGTTTTCTATCACTCAAATTTTCAATCACTTTATATATATGCCTCCCCCAATCTCTATACTACTCCTCCATTTAGTAGTACCTTTATCCTCCTAATAGCCATTCCCCCTCCTTTCCTTTCATCAGTCATATACGTTATTTCACTCTGTCATTTTGTGTCTTGTCACTTCATCTTCAGAAATATTATTTTCTGTCGCGCAAAGTTGACTGTCCCTGCCTTCCACCAAGTCTTATAATCTACACCACTGTTAACTCTCTCCTTCTCTATCAAGTCCTTCGCTAGTAACAATATGGTGTGTTCTCCTCCCTCTCTTTCATGTCCTCCGGTGATGTATATCTTGTCCTATTTGACATTGAGTGAAGGCTTGATCAATGCTGCGAGGAGGAGAAGGAGGAGGAGGAGGTGGTGGTGGTGGTGGAAGAGAAAAAGTGGAGACGGAGGAGAAAAGGTCAGTATGGCACCTTAGTCTTTCATGATGCAGGCTGCCCTTCATCGCTCTTATTTCTATCTCCTACTGTCAATTCTCCTTTCGTATCTCTTCCCTCACACACTCCACGCTTTTCTATACCATCGTTTCTAGTCTCTCTCTCTCTCTCTCTCTCTCTCTCTCTCTCTCTCTCTCTCTCTCTCTCTCTCTCTCTCTCTCTCTCTCTCTCCATGATCCAATAAGGGGTTAATTTTATGAGGATGAGTTAGACAGCTACTGATTGCTCCACACTTCGTCGTGAAACAGACTACTACCTCCGTGTACGAGTGAGGGGATGTGTTTTGTAGCACTGCTTGGAGGAGTTGGTAACACTGCAATTCGTCCGCAAGAGATTTAACCCCATTAACAGTGAGGGAAAGTACTGGCATAAAGTAAGGACCCCCCCCCCCCCCGCCTCTTCACCAGCCACTAACCTCCCCCTACCCCCCCCACCCTGAACCCTCCCCCCCCATCCCTGACCTCCCCCTCTGTTATGATCCCCCCTCACCCCCCCCACCCTTGGATATGACTGCAGACACAGGGTTATGGTCGCCTCTGGTTACGACTCGGTGTGTGTGTGTGTGTGTGTAACAGTTGTGGACATTTTTCTTTACCTATTTACTGTGAAATCTCTGATGTGCGTGTATAATCTCTCTGAGTATCTGTGTATCTGTATGTAGTCTGGGGTAAGTGTTTGTATACTGGGTGCTGTGTCGGGTTGAGTAGCCTATCGTTCTGTAAAGTGAAGGTTACCATCTTGTCCAAAACACTACACGTTACACATAAACATTGCACGGTAAACACGCACACGCACCTTACGACTGCACTTTACACACACACGCACCTTACGACTGCACTTTACACACACACACACACACATCTTTCGACTGCACTTTACACACACACACATACACACCTTACGACTGCACTTTACACACGCACACACATTTTACACACCCACATAGCATTGTAAACACGTACAGTACACACACCATATGTCTGCACTTTACACACCCACACTCGCACAAGAGACAAATCACCAAATGCTCAACAAGTATATTTTCCTCAACAAACCCTACGGAACAGAAACAGTGTCTACAAGTGTACTTCAGGACCCAGTGATCGTACAGGATAATTGGAGATGACTGATTCCTCCTAACTATACCACGAAACAAGCTCCTTCCATACAGATTGAGTTTGGAGGCAATATTTGAAGGACTTCTTTACCTTCAATTTTCTGACTACATCACAGGCAGGATCCCATAATAAACTTGGTTACAAATCCCAGGGTTATTCTACAGCTTCACACATAAGTAATACGGAACGACATTAGCGAGATACATAGCTGAGAAGGTCACAATTCAGTCCAATATATACTCGAAAAAAGATCGTTCATAAAAAAAAAAAACTCTACAGAAAATAGAAGGCAAGATATAACTACAGATACCAGTGACTTTTGTTCTGTACTTACGGTCCGCTACATATTTACTATACTATACTCCTCACACATTAATAAGAGAAAACATCAACAAGAATATTTTTATTTTATTCATATACTTTTTTTTTTTTTTTTTTTTTTTTTTCAAACTTTCGTCCCGTCCTTTGCATCTCTAAGGAAAAAGAAGCCAGACCAATAACCATTACTATAGTATGATGTGGAGGGAAGCCAAGGGGAAGAGAAGGAAAGTTTACGTCCAACCCTGTATCTCATTTTTATGGAGGTCAGCAGAAAAGGAAAGAGAAATATATAGAGAGATATAGACTGAAAAAACAAGAACGTTACGCTAGCTGAAGGCAGAGGAGGATTGTTGTAGAGAGAGATGGAGGGGGAGAGAAGGGGGAGAGGGAGGGAGGGAGGGAAAGAGAGAGGGGGAGAGGGAGGGAGAGAGGGAGGGGGAGGGGAGACAGACGGAGGGGAGAAAGGGAAATATGGAAGGGAAAAGAGGGAGTGAGAGAGAGGAAAAGGAAGGAGCGAGAACGGATGATGGAGATTGTAAACAGTAACAAGAAAGGAAGGAAATAGAGTAATGGTGAAAAATGAAAGAAGATAAATGAAGGATGGTGCCATGGTAGATGCTGAAGAGGAAACCGATGATAAAGGAGAGAGAGAGAGAGAGAGAGAGAGAGAGAGAGAGAGAGAGAGAGAGAGAGAGAGAGATGTGGAGGAGCATCAGAGAAATGTATAAGAAGAAGAGATACAATGAGGCACATGTGAACGAGTTGTATACGAGAAGGAATTCAGTAATGTTCCCCTCCACCCTGACATAAAGCTTTCCCACAGCCTGCTAAACCAGCTTTGATAACCCAAGATCTCGTCGGCTTAAGGCAGTAACGAGGTCATAGAAGAGGGAAGGAGGGATGGAGAGAGGCGAGGGAGGGAAAGGGGACGAGAGGCGAGGGAGGGAAGGGGACGAGAGGCGAGGGAGGGAGGGAAGGGGACGAGAGGCGAGGAAGGGAAGATGACGAGAGGCGAGGGAGGGAAGATGACGAGAGGCGAGGGAGGGAGGGAAGGGGACGAGAGGCGAGGGAGGGAGAGAGGGAAGATGACGAGAGGCGAGGGAGGGAGAGAGGGAAGGGGACGAGAGGCGAGGGAGGGAAGAGAGACGAGGGAGTGAGGGGGGGATAGAGGGGCAAGTAATGTGTCAGGAGGCTCGTACTGTAATGAGGGAAAACACAGAAATTGGTTCTTGGCGACAGGTAATAATCGACAACTTCTTGGAATTAAATACAGTAAATGCGTCCAACAAATGTTATCCAATCACAGTCATTCCAATTGCTTTACATGCGTTATCTTAATGTGTAGATTGATATAATACTACTAGTAGGACTGTGTGAATTTGTATGATTGTGTATCTCTCTCTCTCTCTCTCTCTCTCTCTCTCTCTCTCTCTGGAATTACACCAGGAAAATAAGACTGGCACTTTGCGAGACTTAATGTTACAAGAGCTACTGAGTCATTATAATTTCCAGAGTTCTCGGTCTCCAGAATGAGTGGGTGAGCGATCAGTTTCCCCTTCAGGACAAATAAGTGAGTGGGTGAGGCAGGTGAACACAGGAAGTCCATAGAATTTCTAACTTGACTTTAGTTTGATGCTCTCTGGACGTGCTGCTGTCTCGTCACCATTAAAATTTTATAATCGGGGAGACTGGGAAGTTTAGTTCAATACAATAACAACCAAGAACCTTTTATCTGAAAGGTTGGTCCCGTGATTCATCCTCGTCTTCTTACTGTCGCTTTACATGCTACATTGACTTCATATTGTGGGTTTGTCTCACTCTCATTCTGGCAGTCATATCACACCATCACACATACACGTTGCCAACCATTAATCCCGCTACCAAACATATAAATCCATCATCCCCACCCAACCATAGCATACCGGTATCACATACAACCACACACATTCCTTATATACCACATTTGCCGCTTCCTGCCACACTTCACTTTCCTTCCTACCCACCCACCCACCCAACCAACCAACCAACCAACCAATAATCCAACCATACATCCATTTTCCGCTACCAACCACACTCCACCTTCTTTTCTACCCAACCAACAATATACAGTACACCCAAATATGCATATTCCGCTACCTATCACATTTCACCTTCCTTTCTTCCTATACCCAACAAACGACCATATACCCATTTACAGTTTACCTTCCTTCCAATCAACCAACCCACCATATACCCACTTTCAGCTACACTTTACCTTCCTTCCAATCAACCAACCCACCATACACCCACTTTCAGCTACACTTTACCTTCCTTCCAATCAACCAACCCACCATATACCCACTTTCAGCTACACTTTACCTTCCTTCCAATCAACCAACCCACAATACACCCACTTTACTTCCCTTTCTACCCAACCAACCAACCCACCATACACCCACTTTACTTCCCTTTCTACCCAACCAACCAACCCACCATACACCCACATTACTTCCCTTTCTACCCAACCAACCAACCCACCATATACACCCATGGATGCATGATACTGTACACATGTGGTCATCAGGAGATAATTTCAGTGTGAGCCGTGAAACTTTAATCTGGCTGGGCCGGAAATAATGGACCCGTAGTAATTAGCACGTCGTCATTAAAAACGATGTCTGCCATGAGTGAACACGAGGCCAGACAAATTGCCTCCCCACACCAACAACAACAACAACAACAAAACAACTGACGACTCCCATATACTCGTACGTCATTCAAACAATAACAAACAACTGACTACTCCCATATACTCGTACGTCATTCAAACAATAACAAAGAACAGATTACTCCCATACGTCATTCAAACAACAAAAACAAACAACTACCTCCCCACACGTCATTCAAACAACAACAACAACAATAACAACAAGCAAATGACTACTTCCATATACAGTAGGTCATTCAAAAGATACGAAGAATTCTTTATTAAGTCTCTCGTACGCAACAGACTCCAAGGCGCTTAAAAGTTATTAATCTTCTGTCAAACGTCAAATGCTTCAAAATCGGATTATCGTAATAGCTAATAACTATAGGATATCCTCAAAATTAGTGTTTATTTAATCTTAGTTGCTATTCCTATGTAAAATGTCATAATGCTTCAAGATTAGATTAGGGTAACAGCTGATAACTAGGATATCCTCAAAGTTGGTGATATACGAGGCAGTCACAGCTTGAGAATGCTATTGGTTAGAGATGGTTATTGTAGTGTTATTATGCAATACTTTTCTCTACCAAATGCACTATTATTAATTTTTTAATTAATCTGACTATTGGGTTTCTCTATTCGATTTCTTACTTTCTGATCTATACACATACATACACACACACGAAGTATCACCCTGGGCAATCCTAACCATACACAACATACAGTATACACACCTCAAAAACCAGTTGTACGTACACACGCATACGGTACAGCAACAAGCAACAAATACATTATGACCCAATACAACACATATAGCCTAATAGGTACGACGCAACACACCTCATCATAACACGTGTTTATATTAGTTTTTATATTATTTATCGGTACATACATACATGGAGTGGTGGTAATGAATTCAGTGAGTCATGGCAGATCCGATCACTACACTGTTCAGGGGCAAATGATCTTCAAAAGGACGGCATCAACTCAAACGAAACAATTAAAACAGGCGGCTGGGGCAGAATGTACGAGTGTGAGTCCCCCCTGCACCCCTATCCATTATACCCGTGTGTGTGTGTAATTACCTAATGGTATTTTTTACTGGATTGAGTAAAGCTTGTTGATGTCCCGTCAATATTTTCCATTTTATCATACACATCTTTAGTCTATGAATGCTCTTTCCACAAATAAATCATCCGATATTTGATTGGTGATGCGAGTGTGTGTGTAAACATCAGTGTAGGTTTAATAATTATATAAAAGAACGCATGAGTGAGTATAGATCTATGTATACTGTATTTTACAGATGAAGGTAAGGCAGAAATGTTTGCATGTATATAATTATGTATGTAGAGAGAAAATTAGATGCAGGCAGTCCAACCATAATAATCGTGGAGTGATGTACCGTCACTGATACTGTTAAAGCATTTGTCCTCTGCCATAATGGTTCAAGCGTAGCTCCCTGTATTGTATTTACCCTTTTAGTGCCGCCTTCCAGTACCATTACCATTGTTTTTTATTACTACTAGCATTGTATTAATTGTCATGTACGTGGATTACTCACATAAGTTATACATTTACATTTTCCATTTTAGTCTGGCAGAGAATCATAATTACTGATTAGTATCATGATTATACAGTAACCCATTACACTTCACTACATGCATGGCAAAATTTCCCCATATCCTTCTCCTCTCCCACCTGTAAATAGTCAACTTGTTCCAATTACTCCTAACAAATCTCTTCATCTCATCTCTCTCTCTCTCTCTCTTTGCTTCTTACCACTTCCCATTTCCTCTCTCTCTCTCTCTCTCTCTCTCTCTCTCTCTCTCTCTCTCTCTCTCTCGGTTACATTATTTTTTTTTAGACCATATGCCCTGTTCATAACTATATAATTGTACGATTGAAATTACCTTTATAACAGTTAGAAAATGGTTGACTTTTGTTTTCTAATAACACTATAAAGCAAGAACTGAGGCAATTGCATCTGTTTTTGATATAATGAATATTGCTTTTCTCTGTAGGCTACCAGTGTTATCATTATTTTTCCGTCGACTTCACTGGGGAAATTATCCTTTTACAATAACGAGAGCCGGGATTCCATTATTTTTTAATGGATAAATATCACTAACCAAACTCTGACTCGTTTTAACATTTTCTCCTAAATTAATTAAATAAATAAAGAAAGAAAGAACGAAAAAAAGAAAGAAAGTTTTTTCTCACACGACATAAAAATAATATTCACTATGTTCCAACTCTAGACATAGGCTATTATATAGGATACATGCCCGAAACGAGGTCCTGGCAGATCACACACACACACACACACGTGTCACGATCAGCAACCTTGAACCAACTGCAAAAAGTGAGACACGATAGAATGAATATCCTGAGTAGTTCAAAACATTGTATCGGTACCAAGGAATGTGTGTTTTATTACATATGTGTTAGCCCTTATTATACAGTACACACAGACACACCCAATATCAACAACATGCAACACAAACGGTACACACAAAACACATCCTCTCGAAAGTTTTACACACGTTACAACATACACACGCACTGTCGCCTACACATCATTAGCACTCACAGAGAGAGCCTATTATAGCCAACACACACACACACACACAAATGGCCATAATTTACTCGATCAGTTTAACAAATTAGATGGAGCAAACAAAATAATCCTGTTTTTGGTTCCATTTGCAGTAGATTACACCGGGTGGAAAGTCAATTACTGGGGCGAATGGGAAAAGGATGACAGAAAATGTAGGAACGGTAAGAGAGAGAGAGAGAGAGAGAGAGAGAGAGAGAGAGAGAGAGAGAGAGAGAGAGAATAAATGAAGATTGCGGAGAGCTTGGTAATTCACTCGTTTTAATTTCACCCGTGTTAAAAAAATCAGGGTTTGTAAATGTCAACCATAAACCACGAAGGAGGGAGGGTGGAGGAGGTTAGTCAGTAGGTGCAGGTTTTATGAGAACAGTGCACGCAATAGTTGGAGTTATGGTGTGTGTGTGTGTGTGTGTGTTCCTATTAGTAAGGTAATATATGAGGGGGTTTGTGAGGGCTACCTAACGCAAGCAAGCACGAAGGATAGGGATGCGAAATTGTATACTTGTAAAAAAAAATATTGCTTAAGGATCAGCACATAGCAGACCCAAACCACAAAGGATTACGTAGCCTACTCTGGAAAATCTCTCTCTCTCTCTCTCTCTCTCTCTCTCTCTCTCTCTCTCTCTCTCCTTGATCTGGCTTAGTCGCGCTTCACAGAGATGAAAAGCTATTTGACGCTCACAGTGAAAAGGGAGATATATCAAAAATTCATTTCCGCACACACCAGTTAACCACCAACATCAACACAGCAAAAACAACACCCGGGAGCCCTTCAGCAGAACTATAATGAAAATAGTTATTAATATTTGTGCCAAACCAATCTAATAAGTCATTAATTTAATAAAGGTGAATAGAATGTTTCCCAGAGCTGAGTGTTGGTACTGTAGCCTAAATGAGTGAGCGTCCTTTTATGATAATGGTGTGGCAACATTTGTCAATATTGACACTAGTAACATTCCAACAACGACACGCATTTACATCATTTTCACACGCGAATTACTACCTGAATAATACTAATAACATACAAATGGTAATGCACTCCACAGCCACTCTCATCTTTGCTATAAAGCAAAAGCTCCATTTAGCAGAGTCCATGCAGTGCCAGTCATCATATTACTCCATCGTATGCAAGAACATTATGATGGCGTGGTACTGGTACGATGGCTGTGTTGTTAATCTATGGAGTCGTCGTATCAGTACCATGCCATCGTATGCACTGTGAATGCTCTTGAATATGGTCCATTGTCTCAAAAGTCCGACACAGTTTGCTGGGAATGAGACATTCGTGGGAAGCGAGTAAATCAAATAGGGAATATTTTATAGGTCACTTTATAGCATAACATGAGGTTTAAGAACCACAGAAATGGAAAACAATTATTTCCCAACTTTCCGTCCATAATCCACCATTCCTGTTTTTTATATGTTGAAATAATAAGTGCAACAATGCATTTTGACTATGTGTGATCCCCCCCCCCCTCCTCCAAGAGGCTGGATGGATGGGTAAAATATGTAAATAGCGCATTAAATACGCAATCTTTATATATTTTAGAATAATATGTCTGACTTTACCTCACCTACTGTAACCTAACGTAACCTAATCTGGACCTGTGTAGACTTCAGGGACCTAACCAGCTGGGCAAAGTATACTTATGCCAGTGGACCTAACCTGGCCATACATAGGGGGAATTCAAACATGATCACATTGCACTGTCACACTAGGAAATTGCTCCAATATGCAAAAACCAACCACAAACGAAGGTATGTACGAAATTGGTAAGAAAATTCCTTCTCTGTTGCTCTTTTTATAACTATTAGGCTAGGCTACCTAATATGATTTCCCCATTCCTCGGCACTAGATCTCTTCTTTTGCCAATCACTTCACTTCACCAAATAGGCACGTCAATACCTCGATCCCTCTAGATATAATCTAATTATTAAGTTATGACCGATTGAATACGCCAATTTTCTGTAAGCCTGCTGATCATGTCTCGCTTACACGCCCATACACACGCTTTCGCATTTGATTGTTCTTCCGTCATGCACTTATAATAGTCAGAAAACTTTCAGAAGTTTTTATTTTCATCATAATTTTCATGAAAAGCGCAAATAAGTTTTATACACGAATGACGTAATCGAAATTATACCACAACCTGAAATAAGTAACACATATACTGTATGTATCCCGTCACTGAAATTTTCAATAATAAAATTTAAAAATCCAGGTGTCACGATAAATATTGGAAGTTGGGTGGTGAGGTGTGACGTCCTACCTGCTGCTGTTGGAGAAGAGATGCTAGCAGACAGGCAGTTTGGGCAGAACAAGCAGGGTAGGAACAGAATCCGGTAGACCAACAAGCAGACAAGAAAAGGTTGTGACCGACCTCCACCACTGCTGAACGATGAGTGGAACGTACTGGCTCACTG
This sequence comes from Petrolisthes manimaculis, assembly GCA_034508575.1. Classification (NCBI taxonomy): domain Eukaryota; kingdom Metazoa; phylum Arthropoda; class Malacostraca; order Decapoda; family Porcellanidae; genus Petrolisthes; species Petrolisthes manimaculis. Next base: position 38,667 of record JAWZYT010002746.1, read on the forward strand.
AACCTAACCTTCTCTTCTCACTCGCTCTGACTCTGACTCGTTGCACTGCTTCCCCTCCTTTCTCCTACACCCCATTTATATTCCTCGTACCGTGCCTTTCCCCCCTTGCCCTCGAGCACACCCTCTCCCAACCACATTCTACTAGACATTTAACCATTAATCCCTTACCCTACCTTGGCCCAATCTCTCTGTACTCTCCCTAGCTAGATCTCTTAATTTCGTTGTCCATTACCTTTCTACTTTAGTATTTTTTTCTAATTAATGTAAACTTGTTGTGATGTGTGGGTGGGTGGGGGGGGTAGCGTTAACCTGTTGGGGTATGAAGGGGCGCCCAAACCCTGAATGTGTTACAGGGAATACCGGGTCCACTACGGGATCCTACTGATGAATGGAGATGTAGCTACCGGAACTGAAGAAATGATGTATGTACAGTTGAGCAAGTAGAAAGTGGAAGTAAAATATACGTGTAGGCTACTGGAGGCCCAGTCAGAGCCGTAAATACTCTGATAGAGTTTGGCCAACTAGGTTCCAACCGAGCTTGTTGCTGATTGGTTGACTGTTGCCAAATATATAGAATTTTCCCTAGACATGTGGAATTAGAGGTACCAATAGGGATATTATATTAATATTGTTGAAGAGTACATGGAAAAAATTCTACCAGACGAAATGCATGACCATGGAGGTATAATATAGAGGAGGCGGCATCACAAGTAGGTCCAATAAGAGAAACAGTCAGTATTATACCATGTTTCATTTTGAAAAAAAATCACAATAATGGACAGGATTCTAATGTGTAGCATTAATGACAACCCCAACTGAGTTTACAAGTGGTAGTGGTAGGTACATCAGATCTATTAATTCATATACAGTACTGAGGTTTACATAAGCTATATAGGCTATAGTTGTGCATAAATATATGCAATGTAAAACTTCTAATTAAATTTGTTACTGTAAGCACCCATTGCGGATCGGGGTAAGAGCTTCATCGCACAGGGTAATGGATCAGGGACGTGTGGTTCCATCTCTGGTCCCAATGTCAATGGGGGTCTTGTGCTACAGTTGTTACAGGTTAGCACTGTAGAGAATTATTATGGGTGGGGAGCAAACCTCGTACAAAATGAATTGACATGGATATTCAACCTTCACATACTACAGCTATACAGTACTTGGCATTGTATGTCCCCTTATGACTATAACCATGATATATAATTATAGTAATATGTATTCACAAATTTACAGTAATAAAAATACATTTAAATCTTCATTCCCATTCCTATATTCCAGAAGTAATGGGTCTAATCATAAATATAGACTACAGTATTATATTCTTTCACAAATCTACAATAGATATTAACAAATATTAATATACAGTAGTACAGTACTATAAATGCGAGGTCAACAAACAAGCCAGCTCAACAATTAGTAAGAAAGTCATACAGAAATATATGTCACACTACAATAGGCTACAGGTACAGTACCTTGCAAATATTATTTGAGGAGTCTTTGTTTCAATTTCTGCCTCAAGAATGACATTTCATTTGAAGGGTGAAGTCCCACTGGCAGCAGTAATAGTTAGGTAGTACCAAAGCTTTAAGATATAAAGCAGATCATAATCTTCATCCCAAATGATATTCTCATATTGAGACAATCTTCCATGCACACAATTTCATATTAAAAAGCAGATCCAGTAGGGTTTAACATTTCTGAACCTGTATTAATAAAAATATTTGCTAAAATATATTTTTCATATACAGTAATTTCCTAGCTTGCATTTCACAATGTCATAAATAGGACGACATGGATTTATAGTGGGAATGGATTTTGCTATCGGGAATTAAGTTCATAGACAGCAATGGCTACTTAGCGTGACATATGATTATGACAACGTTATCATACATTCCCCTACAATTTTACATACATCATGAACAAAAAGGCAAAAATATAAAACACTCATTTCAGTTCCTCCATTCTAACACTTTTAGTTATTACTGCAATTCTATTTTCAGAATGATAACACTCATGTCGACACTGGCCAAGCTGCACTAGTTATGAAACTCTTATAGTTACTTGTAGCATTGGTGTTAATATAATCACTGATACACATGAGATTTTTATATCCTTATGACACTATTCAAATGCTTAATGATCTTTTTTTCTAGCCACTTGTAATACAAAGGTAAGTAAGCTAAAATAAATTTTCAATCCATAAAAGTATTGGGTACCACATATAATGGTGGGATTTCATTTATCATATCCAACATGTTGGAATCACAATAAATAAACAATAGCTTTAGAACATCACAGAGAAGTGAAAAAAGTAAATGAAACATTATCATATGATAAACCCTTTACTCCAAGAACATATTGTTATCTGGTTAGTGATACATACAGCACCTTTGGTTATGCCAGACAAAATTACACTTACAGTACTGTATTGTAATATTTATTGGAAAATAATTATGCATTACAGAGGTTAATATAATAATTTTCCTTGAATAATACAACAATGCAATATAATCTGGCAGCTGCCCAGAGAAAAATTACTCTACCAGAAACAGAATATTATCACAAAAACTTAAGTAACAGGTTTCATTCTGTTTTTGAAAACTTATCTGATAATGCAATTCAGATAAAAGATGTATGCAGCCAGAAAGACCTGGTAATCACAAGGGACAAGGAGAGACAACAAGTACAAAGGGAACAGAAGGAAAGGAGGTACAGTACTTTAAATTTAAAGAGAAGACAAGCAGAGGCTCAGGTCAAATGAAACTCCCAAACCCTCAAAATATTGTTGCTCACATCTTAGGAGTGAGTGTAGTAAAGAAACTGAAACAAAGCACTGTACAACAAAGGATATCAAAATGATATGGACAGTTACTTGAAATTGCAGTTTGAAAATACTGTACAATATAAATATATAAAAGAATATCAATTGAAGTACTGTATGAATAATGTGGCATATTCTACAAAACTAGAATTAAAATAAGATCATTTTTAATAGAGAAGCTTTCAGTAAATCTGGTGTAAGTACGAATGGCCTCTAACTGAAATTAAGTTTATTTCATTGTTGTATCATAATAAACCAAGTACTGTAACCATTTAGGAGAGCTGTTCTTTAACTATTTACAAAATATTCTTTTGGGATCACCATCATTTGCCGTATCTTCATATTTCTTCATAATTTCATACACAGTTTGAAACTGTAGCACCAAACAAGTATGGTGTTGGTTTGTGTAGTATGTTTATTAATGTCATTGGTGTTAGTGTGAATGTTTGTGTCTATCCTGTTATATATTTATTTATTACATTGCATATGAACTTCTTATATCCAACCTGGAATATGTTCAATGGTATACAATGTAATAAAGGTTGCCGCTACAAAACCTCCTCCTTTTCAAAGGTGATTATAGTTTTGGAAAAATCCAGAAGTTGCAGAGAGTTAAATCTGCCAAAAACCCTGTATGACACAACGAATGGGCAGGTGCACCATTATGTTGAACTTCTTAGCCACCATGCTCACAATGCTGCACAAGGGTGGTAGTATGGGACCGAACTACGGTACGGTATGGCACTTTTTCATCTAAAAATACGGTATGAAATTTCAGTACAATATATCATGTTAAGTACGATACGATTTTCCTGGCAAATGTCCTACTTTAAGAACTAACCCCCTTTTAGTGTGTGTGGACAGTCGTCTGTTGTTATGTTCAGTTTTTTTCCACTGTCCACGTACTACATTGCAGCGGATGCAGCCAGCCAGTCAGTGACTGCATCAGGCCAGCCTACAGCTTATTTGAAAGCATGGCAAAAAAAAGAAAGAAAGAAAAGAAAAAAAAATAGTTGCAGTTCTAATTTACTATTAAATTATCATTTTGTATGCCTAATAATATTCTGCATACTTCACCCTTGGTAACTAAAAAATAACTGTAAGTGACAGAAAGTAATACATTAGCAAGTCTATTCTGACAACAAAAACATGATTCTGTCTCTCTCAGACTTTCATAATCTCTCTTGCACACACACACTTAATATATATACAGCGATATCCACAAATAATAAAACTAAAAACACAATTATAGGAACTGAATCTGGACAGAGAAATGCTTGCAAAGATAATTCATACAGTAGAATTGATTAATTTTAGACATGTAATTATTGCATTGGTATGAAATTAGGTACAAAATTAGGGTACCAAATCCTAGTTTATCGTACCAGTAAGGTATGGTACGATATTTTTAAGAGTTCGGAATTACTATACAGTATTTTTTTTTGTACCGTACTGCCACCCTTGCCTGAGCTGCAGCTATTTTCTTCTTACTGTGTCCCCTGTGCAGGTTATTTTTGGAGAAACAGTGCAATCCCAGGTCTGTCATGCTCTCTATAGTCAAGATATGGCTCTCTATGTCTTCTGACTTTTCCCAAAGCTAAATTGCCAGTGAAAAGGAGGCGATTTCAGTTCTTGGATGAGATTAAGCCCATGTAGTGAGGCAACTGATGGTAATGCTGAAAGAGGACTTTGCAGAGTGTTTTGGAAAGTGGACGCAATGCTGTAACAAGTGGGTGAGGTCCGTAGGGGAATACCTTGGAGGACTAAGGTGCCGTTGCCCATGGCAGGCTACTTTTATTTACATTAAGAAGCTAGATACTATTCAGACAGCCTGCCTATTATACACACTGAGGAAATATTTTCACAAAATGAACAAAAAAATTATATATTTCACATAGAATGATTTAAGGGTAAATATATGATAATGTAAAATACAAAGACAAAGCAGCACCTGTGTATGAAGTGTGCAAGACAATTAAGAAACCATGATTAGAAATAGAGGAGAAACACACCATGATATGGGAACTAAAGAGCAATGTTCAGGAAAATGGAGTATGATTTTGACTAGAGTTCTAATACAGGTATGGTGCTTTTAACAAATGACCAAATCCTTTCTTACCATTTTAGGCAGTCACCAAGAAGTGCCCATGTATAGTCATCTGACTCACAACCTTATATATTATACTATATTATACAATGAGATTGCAGTCTCTGTCTTTTATTATGGAGAGCAGGATCTAACAACTTTTACACTACATACTGTACTTAATCCAAGATGTGTTTACTCATTACATGGAAAACCCTCGTCATTCAAGGGTAATATATAGATAGTGCTAATATTAATATCTGAAGATAAATACTTCTACATACAGTATACAGTTCTAACTGTATATCCAAAAGAGATTCAGATACTATTACTAATCTATATTGATACAGTGGCATGGCAATGGAATACAATGATGATCAGTCTGTACTCTGTTTTCAATGTTTCATTATATCAATCTATTGAGACAATTTATACAGATTGTCCATTCAACTAAGTACAGTACGCGCGAAAAGTTAAGGTCATGACCGATAAACAAATATCAACAAGATTTGCTTTTCATGTAATAGTAACGTAATTATACAAATAACATATACCCTCGCAAATTAGTAGCCTGTAGTGTTTCCTTTACGCTTTTTGCACCTTTCCAGCCTTCTAGGAACATTTATAGCCAGATTCTGGAGAAGTGAAGGTGGAAATGTATCCCAAAGTTAGCAGATGGTGATGATGTTTCCATGCCTCGTAACCTCGTTTTCATTATTCCCCACAAATTTTCAATGGGATTTGAGTCTGGATTGTTTGCTGGCCAGTCATTAAAGTAATTAATACAACAGTCCTGGAGCCTATTTTTAACACGATGGGCAGTATGAGCTGATGCCCCGTCTTACATAAAAAATTTGGCTTGTGTTTTTACAAACGAGTCAGCTAACACTTCATTCAATAATTCATAGTACACATCCCGATTGATTTTTACATTCTTTGGCAATAGTACAAGTTTTCCTACCCCATGATAAGTAATACACCCCCATACCATTACGGATAACTATCATGCTTATGGTAAAATCTATCGTAGCTACACCCAGTAACAGAAAAGGTAGCTTCATCACTCCAAAGTACCAATTTCCAGTCATTTTCACTCTAGGTTAGATATTTTTCTGCAAATTGATGCCGTTGAAGCTTGTGTATGGTGGAGAATAATGGCTTAACGGTGTGCACAGTAGCTATGATAACCAAGGTTTTTGTGCAACACATCTTGGATAGTACGAATAGCCACATTTCCTAATAATTGTGAGTTGCCTTGCTGTCAGTCTTGGGTTATTACTAACCTCTCACCACAGTTGCTATAATCCCACTTTTATCTGCAATTTCTGATGGTTTAAAGTATTCTTTATTCAAGGTAATTATCGAGGCAATATCTTCATTCATTGTTACCCTCCTAGGCTTTGTTTGAAAATGTGAGAGAATGAACTGTCATTGATAATCTACGTATAAAAATATCCATACAAAAAATGCACTCCTCCCATAAATGAAGGCCACTAGGCTTAATAAATTTAAATGTTCCACTGGTCAGTAGGCTTACTCGCACAGTAAGAGTTTCCAGATGTTGCTGGATAATGGATATTTTAAATGGATATTTTAAATGCCATAATAAATCAATTTGAAGGAAACTGCATAAACCCGATATTACGCAGCCGCCTGACTTTAACTTTTCGCGTAGACTGTATGTTGTGTTTCTTTGTTTTCCTAATATGGTATGAAACAAAAAAAGTTATTGAATGGTTGATCACTCAAAATTCCTTACATGGACATATTTCATCATTGACAAAGGTGGGACACTGACTTAGCTCTGTTACATGTTTCACAGCTATAACTCAAGTGTGCCACCACCACCTGCCATAAATCAATGATCCAAAGTAAGTAGCAGTGTTAAGCCAGAGTGGATTCAAGTCACAGCGCTGTTAGTCGTATTTCTCATAAATACACAATATTAAGAAAATTTCACAAATGTCTTACAAATTACTTCTTGTGGTGATAAATGAATCTCTCACCAATATATTGTAATAATAATATCCTAGTGCCAGTCATAGGATTACATTTTTCATATTAACACATAATCATAATTGAAGAACAGAAAAACAGAAAGAACATTAGATTTCACAAACATGACTAAAGCTGAACATACAACCACTACTGACTATGTACAGAAATCGATCGATTATGTTGAATGCCCAGTGGTATATATTAGGGGTTGGGCTGCTCATCCGTGGTCTCTGACAGCCACTACAGTACCTTCATTTTGTAAAAAATAAACTGGGTAACTAATAATAAGCCATCTATCTAGAGCTCTGATGCCTTGCTCCCACTGGAAACTTTCCCTAAGTGGGTAGCCAAGGCAGAAGAAAATCCAGTTCTCCCCATTCCAATGTTCTCTCCATGCAAGATCAAACCCTCCCTTTCCATTCATATTTTCTCCCTCATATACTCTTCCACCCTGTTCACACATCTGATTAATAGGCTCCCTCTCACATCAGGTCACTCAATCTCACTCCCATACACCTTCTATGCAATCTCCCCAATTTGCATTCCCTCCAAGTGTCTAAATCAACTCAAAACTAATTTCTTTCACACCCAGACCCCATCCATCATGCACACTCTCACTGTTTTCCCATTCCATCTCATCATCAAATCACATGTTCCTCTCAAGTACGATGTACCTCATTTCTACTGCACCTATTCTACTCAAGTTTCCCTCTCATAGCAAGCCCCTTAAACATACTAACTTCTTCATATCTCCCTATTTTGTATTCCCTCTATGTATACAAACCACCTAAATATATTACAATTTATCATTTCAACCACTCCTCATGCAACACCATCTATTCTCTTACCTAAAGTACATCTGTCATGCATTCCGTCATCCAGCTCCATTCCTTTTGGGTCAACCTCTGCTAAATTAGCCACACACCCATATAGCCGTAGTTGGCGTTCTCAAATCTAGCTAGTAACAGATCTTGAATCAGTCTCACAAAGTAATCTCTGGTTATCCCATGATTCTGTGCAGGCACTTAGTACCAATGGAGTCAAGACGAGCCCTCATGGCACCACTAACTTGGTACTAAACATCCAAGTCTCTCACCTGTACAATAAGACTGGGAGCATCAGTGCTCTGTAGATCCTAATCTTCGTTTTCTACAGATACCAATAATACAATACCAAATACTACCACTGAGTGAGTTCGTAACACTTTAGTAAATGGCAAGGCATCAAGCGACCTCTTCATGAGAGCCACCACTTCTCTGGACTAGCCTACACTGCCAAGATAAGTTAAACTATCACAAGAAGCATGTATACTCTGTTCATCATCACCCAACAAGTTCCCAAACTTCTCGACCTTAGTCTTAGACGATGTACTGTAGTGCTTTGAGAACAGTTACAAGAACCTTCAGTGTTTCCAGAATCACAGTATCATCTGCAAATTCAAGGTCTGACAAATTAAAACTGCAGATTGATGCCCTGCCCAGTTCATACTGGCATTGACAGCACTCATGGTGTCTGAATACAAACCATACATCAAACTGATAATTCCTTGGAGGATACCTTTGATACCCAAGAGGCATTACAGACTCTCAATATAGTGAGTCAAATGCCTTCTTCAAACAGACATAGGCTACAAGCATCCCCTGCCAATACTGAAATCTATGTTCCACCAGCAATCAAAGCACTGGGATCTGGTCCACAGTTGACTTCTTGGGAGTAAAACCAAACTGCACAGGACTCTTATGTTCTTAGCAGGTGGTCATGAACTGTGACAGCAACAGATGAACAGGAATTCTATCTGACACACAAAACAGTGTTGTCCCTAATGCCAATCCATAACCTAGACAACTTTCCTGGACAACAAGAGCAGATTACCATCCTCTGCTAGGCTGAGAATATCCTGGTACCCACACAAAGAGCTCACTGGAGGTCAGGCACAGAACTGGTCCTCTGGCTGGAAAACACATCAGCACCACCAACACAAACCCCCAAAGATGAACAGTTTCACTAATTGCTTTAAAGTTCCAAACAGGAATTTATTGTCATATACCACTGTCAGTTCTAAAGACAGCTCTTATCATATGCCACTCTACTATTAACAGTAGATGGAAGCCATACAATAGAAATACATCAATGAGTTGTGAGGATGAAAGTGATACTTACTTTGATAAAAATGTAAATAGAAAAGTAACGGCCCATGTCAACAGACTGAAATGATTGAGGAAAACATGGTGTGAATAGGAAAAATGAATGCATATCATGACCTCTGCAAATCAAACACCTGCAAGACTGATTAGAAATGGCAGGTAATAAGTGCATAAGGACAATATGTGTGGTTTTATAGTTTCACTTCGACATGCAGTAGAATAATGACAGACTAAAACTATGTCCGGCTTTGCAGTACCAATATGAAAGTAGCATATAGCATGGGGTGTTTAAATGGCACTAACACAGAGAGCATTTCTGAAGACAAACTGGTTAATTAAGAGAAAGTATACTGCAGGAGGTAGGGAAGTGGGGATGGGAAGAATAAGAAAGAGTTATAAGGACAAGGTATACGATTTCTTGGAAAGAAAGTGTGCAACAGATTGTGTGAGTTGGTGACATAGGATACTGTGGCAAGCCATTGGTGGAACTGACCATGGTGCCATGACACATCTGTTTAAAATCTGTGAATTCATGAGGTCTAGTTGCTGCTGTATAATCAACAGGCTCCAATTTTCAGTAACAAAGGAGTGATTATGAGTGACGGTGAGACAGTAAGAATTGGTATGAGAAGCCGTTATTATTTTCTTAGGAAGTCCTTTCCTTTTTTTTTTTTTAATTGTGACACTGTTTATACAAGAGAGATCAGAATGTATGAAAATATAATAAAGGTATACAATACTGTATATACATGAAACAATAGGCAAGGTAGTTTTCTAAGCAAGTGTGCAGTCTCTAATAAAATTATGGGAATGGACACATGGAAAATACCTAGATCAATAATATTTTTTTAACCCGAAAACTGCGCTACACATTATGCAATAATGAGTAGTGGACAGTGGTATGACAAGTGTGAAGTCATGGCTGCCAGTGTAACAGACTTCATGCTCACCACGATCAATTTTGAAACTTCCACTTGATTTTGTGGGCTATTACAATTAATTATACAGAATATCCAGAACTCCCTAGGCTCCCTATCTCACCACCCTGATTATCGTACCACATTTTTCTTGTCAGGATTACAAGCCATGTTTCATAGCTTTCTATCTGCCAATTGTGATCTCCACATCATCTGGCAAGCACTGTTTCAGCAGCATGATAATATCAGTGAGGGACATATGGATAATCTACACAAAAAATACTCTTCTTCAGTTCCACTGATAGCATAATGTGTCTATTGTCAATTGTTTTATATCACACAAAATTAATCTTTGTACTGATTTGCTAAGGCCCTTTTTATCTCGCTGGTGATCTAGAATCTGATATACAGTACACTATTACACTCACAATATTATGCGATCTTTAATGTCAACCTTGATCTGTTATACAATCAGAGCTTTAATTTGCTTGGTATACACTGGAAGCAATGCCCATATTACTGGATATTCAGGAACCAGCAATGAATAAAGGTACTGCATTATGTATTAAAAAAAAAATTCAAGGCCGTATCAACCATAGAAAATTCTGACATAGAAAGTGACAAGCCTATTTTTTACACATTGTTCTTTCACATTCTGGCAGCTATAAATTCATTAAAAAAATTTATACCAAAGGAACTATACGTCCAAGAAATCCTCTGTACAGTTATCGGGTTAAAGGCACATATTATCGAATAATGTACTGTATTATTGATAAATCAGATATAATTATAATTCCATGTAAGTCATGGCCATCAACAAATACATGCTGAAATGGTGGAAAGGAATTATGGCCATGACTATACTGTACAGACATTATTTAAATTAAATATTCAAATATATTTTATGTCTGGAAATTAACATACAGTACTTGCTAATGAGATCACTGTAAAATAAAATTATTTTTTTTAATAATTACATAATACAGTACACTAAATATATAATCTAAAAAATGTACAAAATATAAAAATAATCCTGAGTGTATTGTCTGAGTGTTTTGCTTTCCTACCAAGTGCAATCTACTGCTTCACATTTTGACCTAAACTCTGATACACACATAACACTGACCTGTTGTGGGTCACACAATGATCCATGGATTAGGGCAAAGGGAAGCTTTTGCACATAGATATTTTTATCATATAAATTTATGACACTAGTGAGAGGTGCTTCTATGGCCTGACTAATTTTTCATTAATGAAATAGTGACAACATTATTCTTAAAGTATTAGTAACCATATAGCTTACAAAGAAATGCTGAAACATTAAATATTTTAAACTTCACTCTGATATTTAAGAAAACATAATTATCATTTAACAGTACAGTATGCAACTATGCATGGTATATAATTATGCAATTGCAATAAACATACTTAATTATTTTTCTTAAAAGCTTACTTTTCCACGAAGTTTGAAGAAGCCAAGCTCAGTGGCATTGTGAAGGAGAGAAGCAATACCTACATAATTCTCAATAATAATGGGTTCCTGGGTAACAGAGCAAGTAGCTGAGCTGTCAGGGCGTTCTTGCACAACTTCCACAGCTAACTTCAGTTCCTTAGACAGAGTTTTGGCATCATATATACTGTTTTCACAACCTGAAAGAAGACCATTTTAAATCAGAATAATGTTGGTATCAAATGAGTCAAAATGTTATATGGGTACATTAAATTAAATGTGTATTTTATCTACTTATTAATCTAGAGCTGACATCTAGTTCCCTTTAAAAATTCCCCTCTATGGGTGGCCAAGGCAGAAGCTTCTCAAAGTTTTGCTTGCTAACTGTCCCTCCTCACATGATGAAGCCCTTCTCTCCAACTGATATTTCACTCCCTCATAGCCTACTCTCTTACTTCGTTCACCCACCAAGAGAAAATTTTAGAAAACACGATACTATGCTCTCTCTCACTCAAATATACACTGCCAGAACAATAAACTTCTTTTCACATATATATCCATCAGATATGTGCCTCCACCACCTCCCTCTATGCCAGCTGTATATTGTACTGTATATTATTCTCTCACTTCCTCTTTTTATTTAAAGGAAATTCTAAAACGACACAGTTTTCAACTAAACCATAAACATTTTCCAACAAGAGAGTTCAAAGACTGCTGAGAATATGCCAATATGAAATACAATATGTAAAGGTCTACAGACAAAGTCACAAATATTTCACCCCCATTTTTAACAATGATATACAGTATGAAAAAATATCTGGGGTCCAGATCAAGATTTGGATCTCCAAAAAAATTTAATCACTTGTTACTGGTAATAATTTTGTAAAACTCCACACAACTTTTTACATAACTCTACAAACAAACAAATAGAATCAAATGCATAGCCTCTTGGCAGAGAGAGTTACCGTACTGCCAAAATATTTACCTGTATACCAGTAAAGAGGATGCGAGGTAAATGTTGTGTATGGAATGTCCCTGCTCCAAGGATTCCACTTCTGAGCGAATGATATTTGATGACCATTATTCCATGTGATGCGAAAACCTTGCATGTTTCTTGCTCTGGGAAAATATATACTTATGAAATTCTGCACTGAAACAAGGTAAATTTAAAATGGCTTAAATGCTTTTTTTTTTTATAAAGAAGCATATCCATCATAAAATTTTTGTACACCTTTCTTCAAAATAGCTAGTACAGCGCAATATTCTAATTCGAGGAGTTATCGTGTGCATAGCACACAGTGTACAGTACTTAAAATGTTTAATGGAAGTACCTTGGCTCAAAGCTGACAGCTGACAAGGAGAACTGGTTTCCTGACTGTGATTCCTTGGTTTCCAAATTGGTGCCAGAGGCCCGAGAGCTGATAGTAGCCAGAGTGCTCTGAAGCCGGCTTAGTAAACAGCTGCGGATCACTGTCACTACCCCACCAGCAATTCCACTTATTCTCCTGCATATAAGGCAACATGTGGTTTCCATTCATATTTCCTATGATACGCAGTATTACTTTTAGCAATATGTCATATAATTACAGTAAAATGGTTATAAAGGGGACACTACTAAAAACAGTACCGGTACTGCATATTTCACTCATAAATTCAATATTCTGATGCCTTTCTCCCACTTGGTAAAGCCGCCATCATAGGGTTGACTTAGCTATATATGAAGTGTGCACAGTTACAAAATAATGCAAATTGATTCTAAAGAACAGTAGGAATGGAAATGAGCAAATGAGAAAATGATGTTGGTATTCAATCTATATACAGTATATCCAATCCAATACAGTATGGTATTCCAATTAGAATAACACCAAAAATATTCAGATCTTTCAGGATAAGGAACATGTGAAGCAATAAGAGATTATGTGTAATAGCCGTGTCATTACTACAGGCTACTCCTGTGTGAAGTGAAATTAATTAATGGAAAAAAATAACCACTCAAAATACTGACGGAACAAGGGAGTGGCTGGGGTAGGTGAGTTCTCCAATCTGCAGATTTTGGAGGTCAGTGAGGGCGATACGAGTGATGTCAACAGATCGGAGGGCAATGAAGTCATACTTAATCACGAGCAGAGTCATTTCACACAGGATTACCACACGCTCCTTTTCAATGTCCCAGTGATTGATCCTAAAACAATGTACAAAAACATTTTTTAGAATTATGGAAAAATCTACATTATCTATAAAGTAAGGTAGCTTAATATATAAAACTACATAAGCATGAAGGGTTTTGAAATGTAATAATTTATGAACTAATACTTATCCCTACGGTTTTGTAAATGCAAAATTATGTTATCATCATACAGCCAAAATTAATCCCAAAGTAGCACTGCTTTAAAATTAAAATGCAAATACTGTAATATCATATTATATTTCAGAAAATGTAAGTTCACCTGCTGTGCCAAGCTGCAAAAAAGTCTGTATTATGGTGATATTTCCCATTGCCTGACTAGAGAGGCAGCCACAATTAATTGTGTTTACCTAATTTATGTCCCTATTGAATTTAACAGTAATCACAAGAAATATATGCCAGTTATTATTTTGTATTGTACTGTATTGGTACTGTATATATTATCACGTTAAATAAGGTAAATGCCAGTGTTTCTTTTAACTGTAAGTTTAAGTATGAATATGCAGGATGATGATTCACTTAATATTATTCATATTATAAATTATGATACTGTATATACACACTGATGCCACTTTCACCTAGAAATAAGAAGTTATGCTTTTTGAAAGTGAGGACATCTGTATGGTGTATAATATTAGTACTGTAATATCCTTTTTCAAAACCAATTTATTTTCTTCTAATATCTCTTGCATAAGCTACAAAGTAAGAAACTAGATTTATTTACTTCATAATGATCAGTATATATATTTAATATTGTATTCAATGGACTAAAACTGGTTTTATTTGCTGCGAACCATTACTTCCAGTATAAGGATAAAATGCTTTGCCACAATATGACTTACTCAGTTAGAAGCCAAGCCCCCTTTATAGGACCATCAGATTCAGGTTGAGTAAGGTGTCTGCAGTCTTCAACAGCCTGCTCCAGTGCTCCTACTCTCACAGAAAAAAACTCATCTATGCCTGGTTCATGTCCAGTGTCAGCATGCCAAGAAGCTCTTCGAGCTCGTCCAATGGGAGGCTGCTGATAGAATGATCGACTTAACCCTGTAAGTGTATATGAATCAAAGTTACAATATTGTACAAAGACATAGTAAAATACATGTAAGGTATTATAGGACATGGGTGTTGCAATTAAATTGAAAGTTTATTATAGGACTATCTTCTAATAGGAAACTGGTGTCTGAGGTGGGGCAATAGGTGGGGATTTCCCTCCAAGGAGCATTGCCACATATAGGCCTAGTTGTGGTCTGTCAGAATGGGATTTGCATTCTCTTACCTAAATTTCCTTTCTCTCTCTCCTCCCTCTTTATCTGGATTTTATGTGTCTGTCCCTCTGCATTGTGTGTGTGTGTGTGTGTGTGTGTGTATTAATCTTTTATGTGTCTGTCCCTCTACATAGTAAAATGAACATTGTACACACTGTGTGTGTGTGTGCGTATGAAGGGAATACGTGATAGGATTTCGGAAGGTGCGACTATTTCTTCCATGGTGATAATTTTCTTAATAAAATTATATGTGTGTCTGTCCATCTGCATAGTAAAATGAAAAAAATGTACACACAGTGTGTGTGTTTGTGTGTACCTTCCATGGTGGTGGCCAAAGGAGAAATGACCTCATTGACCTCATTAAATTACTGACCCCGCATTCAGCATGCAGACCGTACAACGTTGGATGGCAACGATGCCACATGGTGCTGTATATGATAAGTGTAATGCGGGTTGGAAAGCCTGATATGACAATGCTGCTTGGGGAGATCCCAGTCTGTCGCCTCACTTTAGATGCCAGTTTCCTTGTGGATGACTATAGATGTAGTAATACAGTATATAAATAATGAAGCAGGGAGTGCATTGATGGTAAAATCTTTGACTGAAAACAAAAGAAATGTAGTAAGATACAGCACTTATGAATGTATCGTAGTCAAGTGAAAATTGTTGCAGTAAATGCATTCCATTAATAGATGCTTCGGCCTATTCAATATAATGGAATAATTGATTTCATTCATCCATTCATACATTTGATGATACTCCCCCTCCCCAGAGTGTCCTGACATATTTACGGTACTGCAGGGGCCACTATCTCACCACAAAAATCTACCTCTTCATTTTCCCAGCAACACAGGATGGTAGGATCAATGTACTGTACGGTACCATACACAACTATGTGTTATGTAATGAATGTGTTGTGATATCAAAACATGTATGGTACTGGTGTTCTTGTGTAAAGAACTAAAGATACTGCTAGTACTGTACCATGTAGCTGACTAATGTTCAGGTTTTCCAGGTATTATTATGTTTTGTAGCTAGTATAAGCCAGTTACCATATAAATAAGAAACACACTCTTGCTGAGGGCATTTACCCTTTCTACAGTACTTGCTAGAAAATTTGTTGTTTTCCACATAAATATAGCCAAGCATAATGGAAGTGATATTATTTTTAACCTACCTTGACCACAGTAGAAGTTATTTGCCTGGTCTGGGGTAGGTGGAGTGACAACATCAGCAGTGGGATCGCTTATGGCTGTCCTAAGTACTGGGCGGTTTCGTTCATCTTGAAGCCTGACGAGATAAACATACAGTACCATACTATTAATTTTATAGGCTTATGGGTATAGACCTGGAGAGGTTACTAGTCTTGCTTAGTATAATGGTTAGTTAATAGTTATAATGGGGGGTTATAACAAAAAAATGTGAACAGGTTGCATGTAAAAGTTACATATCTAAATCAGTAAATGTGAGTGGTGTAAGCAGTACGTTAACATTTGTGTGAAACTACGGTAACACTAGTATATACCAGTACTGTAGTACAAAATCAAATATATGAGCCGAGATATAGGAGACGTCATGCGAGTGTTCAATTTACAGATTGTTTTGGTGCAAGTTCAGAAGGAGGGCAAATCTTACTGCTGGGTAATGATTTAAAATATCTTTTAACTAACCTAACCTAACCTACAATGGAGAGCAGTGGTAGTAGCTTAAGAAAATATAAAATGAACAAGAAGACAGTGATCATTCAATAAGTGGCAGAGTACAGATTGGTGCAACTCAACCAGTAGGTCAATAATTTAATCATAGAGGTGTGTGTGTTAACTAAGGGCTACTGCTGCTGGGTCTGGATTGGGGCCGACACTCCTCGAAGGGCTGGACTAGGTCTAACTAGTAAATGGAGATAAAGTGGAAAAGAAATAAGTGTTCAAAAGTGGCAATAGAGGTGGAGGCAATTTTATCATAGTGGTGTGTAAATTACCGAAGGGCTGTTGTTGGGTATGCATTGGGGCTGACAATCCTGGAAGGGCTGGATAGGCCTAATTAGTATATGAAGATAAGGTAAATTTACAGAAGTACTGAGTTCACTATATTGCATATTTTAATATAATTACCCACTATTTTGGACCATTCTAAGACACTTTTCATGTATGGTGTTTCTCTCGGAGATGCCCCGTTTTACAAACATAATTTGGAAATTAGTCTGACCTAACCTAACCTAGACCACAGCAAACTACCGGGACCTAACCTGGGCAAACTACCGGGACCTCACCGGGCAAATTTCCGGGACCTAGCTGGATGTGGTAACACTGCGCGGCCCTAGCCACAAACTTCTGTAATAATACCAAAGATAATGTGAATAAAAAATATGGGTACCGGTATTTATTGAAAGAAAGTTTTGGACTCTGAAAAATATGAGTTCCACTTCATTTATAAGAGGTAATTAGTGTTATAACGCATTTATGACGGAAATGTTACTAAGAAATATTGTAGTAGAAGATGAAATAGATATATTGCAATTGAAAAAGACAATTTTAAGAAATTATGGGACTCTGAAAATTACGAGTTGCACTTCACGTAAGAGGTAATTACTGTTATAACGCATCTGCGAGGCAAATGGTATATAGAAAAGTTGTTTGTAATTGTGAAATATAAACACTGGTATTAGTAACATTTTTGAAATCGAGTTGTGGCAATTTGTAAAAATATTCCATTTTATTATTGTGGTGTGTAAATTACCGAAGACCTGCTGCTGTCGTTGGTCTGCTTTAGGGCTGTACTAACTAGTAAATTACCGAAGACCTGCTGCTAGCTGTCATGGGGTCTGCAGTGGAGCTGACAGCACTCCTTGAAGGGGCTGAACAAACTAGTAAATTACTGAAGACCTGCTGCTGTTATGGGGTCTGTAGTGGGGCTGACAGTAGCCTACTCTTTGAAGGAGCTGGACTAACTAGTAAATTACCTAGGGGCTGCTGATGTCATGGGGCTGACGGTACTCCTGGAGGGGCTGGACTAACTTGTAAATTACCTAAGGGTTGCTGTCGTGGGGTCTGCATTGGGGCTGACACTCCTGGAGGGCTGGGCTGATGATGGGTCTAGTTGTAAGGTGGCCCCACGAAACTCAATGGCCACGTCCTCTAGGTTCTCTTCACCCAGTGGGGAGGCCATGGTGCACACACATACACACACTTGGCCACAATGTTACAGTAATTTTTTTGTATTGTTACTACAACTTGGGTAAGAAAAAACCACACAAACACCGGGTTACAGACAGTGGTATTGAAATAATTAAAATATCACCAACACCACCAATACCTAGGCAACAACACCACCACCAACACCTGGTTATTACAGACAGTGGTATTGAAATAATTAATAAACCACCTAACTTAACGTTAAGTTACACCGGGTTACAGGACAGTGGTATCGAAATAAGTAATCACACCAACACGGCAACACCACCAATAATTAATAAATCAACACTATAGTAACACCATCAACACCATAGTATCAACACCAACAACACTCATAATACCACCACCAACACTATTATATATATACCAACACCACCAACACTATAGTAACAAGTCAGCACTCAGCAGCAACGGCAGGTGAGGCACACGGCAGTTGTAGGTATTTATAATTATCATGTGTAAAATCACTGCAATAGTACGACAACAACAACAACAACAATTCATTCACATTATTATCAATCTATGCTAACTAATAACAAGTCTACGGGGTTTGACATTCAGATTTAGCTATAAGGGAATGAAAAGGTGTAATAAGTATGTGGTGTTCCAGTAGATGGCTCTCTTGTGTTGTGTGTGTGTGAGGCACTGCGTACGATAATTATGGTACTTGTAATGTCTGCTTGCTGAGCTATGTATATATATGTACAGTACAGTCGGTGGCAGAAGTCCTGTCGCCTCACCTGCTTCACCGAGACACATAGTTTTCATGGTCTCTTAAAACACGCACGTTTTCTGCACTTAATTAATAATCTCGAGTCAATCAACATCACGTGGCTCGGTGAAGTGAGGCGACAGGACTTTTGCCGCCGACTGTACAACGTGCGTACCATGTACCATAATTTTGAGAAATTTCATTTTCTTTTCGTTCACAGGCCTAGATCTGACTCAATTACAGTCGCCGGTTGTCAAGGAACCTTGATTCACAAAAGAGATTAATATAAGGGGCCTGTTTTTAGCTGTCAAAAGGCTATTATATTCTTCCACAACACACCAGCAGGAAACACGCTGCTTTAATATGTAGGCTAGATCAGTGTTTCCTAGCATAGTTTAGAAGACTGAGAAACTTTGAAATTGCCGACTTCATCACAGGGCAGTCCATTATTTAAAGACTTGACCTTACAACCAGAGTATGCTGAGATTTCTTTCCACCATCCTAGCTCTCTTGCCGTCTACTTTTGTTCTGTAAATGTTCGTCCGGTTTGTGTTCCACATACTGCAACAAGTACTGTATGTACATTTCCAATATCTGTGAATATATTTAACTATATGTTTTTAGTTTTTACCGAGTTTGAACATTTATCAGCGGATATATAAGAAAAAACTTAAACGCATTTGCCTATAGCATATGTGATATTTCTGTCTTTTATAGTACTGTATTTTATAACCTATTTATCAAATATATGCTTATTAATACGTATAGATTAGCACAGAACAATAACTACCATAATTAATGTGCACAGCGTACCATAAATAACAAGCATCAAGAAAGTACCCTAATTTAGGCCTTAGTGTACGATAATTTGGACAGGCCATTAGCGCAACCAGTGTTGCCTATTTGTAGGATTTTCCCATAAATCTAGAGAAAAGGTGGAGGGTGAGGGGCTCGTGGGAGGAAGTTATTTTGTGGATTTTTTTGTGGGATTGTTCAGAGAATCAAGTTCAATCAACACTTCAGCAGCCACCGGCCCACCTGCTGGAGTGGCGGACTGGCAGTGTCTACCCTACGTCGTGGGACCACCTCCCAGAGCTGCCAAGGAGGGATGCTATGGGAGCCAAACCGTCACACAATTCGCCCACCCCCATTACAGCCTGTTCTACCACTGTTCACTATGCAAGCATTGCACCACATATATATTTGACTTTAACCTAAGTACATGTTCTGTATACTATTTTTTCTCCTTGCAGAATTCTTGGCATGGAAAGGTTCTATAGAAATGGATGTAGGAGTTAACTACACAACTCATGGTGGATCCTGGAAGTCCAGTGAAGGAAAAAAACAGATCTTTTACTGTCGAAGATCTGGTGAGAAGTCGTCCACAAAGACACAAGATACTTCAGAAAAGAAACGTACTGAAAAAAGCCAAGGTATATACTGTACAGTATCATTTTCCTCTTTGAATGTGCCACCTTTACTGCTCATTTGATTCAGATCAGTTTTCTGGGAGACATAGAGGAATGCTGCTCTCTTATCATGAGAAGAATTTCACTGACATATTAGATTCTAGGAAGTTGTGAGATCATATGTTCTAAGATGATTATAGGGCTGTAGACCTAATATAATTACAGTAGACTATAATGATCAGCATGTTATTTTCCTTTGGCTCTCAACAGGTACTTGTAAGTTGGGGCTTTACTGCACCTCATCAATGGAAGTTGTGAAAGCAGATGGATGGATTCGTGTAACCTTTTACACTGACCATCATGATCACGAACTTGGATTTCCAAACTTAGTTCACATGGTACTGCCCAAGAGTGAGAAAGATATAATTGCAGGTAATGTGACAGTTGACTACACAGTAGTTTTCAATGTTTATAAATGATACCAAAAACAAATAATGGAAGGACACATACCAGTATAGATATTTGAGTCATATGTTTTTAAATGTAAATACCCATTAAAGTAGAATTTTGTACAAGAATGGGTCACTACTTGATATATGTACTGTACAGTACTTTATTGAACTAAAGGCAAATGCTGTATTCTATAGTAGGTTTAGATTTAAGTATACAGTACTATATTTCATTCTACTGTACAGTACTAGAGATTTGTAATTTTGTGTCATATTTTCACAAAGAATTGCAGTATTCAAACATAGATGCATAATTCTTTATGTTTAAGAATTTATACAGACTACTTAAACTGATATATTTATGTTTTTTCTATGTGGTATAGTACTTTAATATCTATGATCATCTTATTTCTTTTTAGCAAGCAAGAGCTCCTCATGTTCACAGAGTAAGTTGGAATTAATTAATACCTGAATGCAATTTCTGCAATGTATTCTTTTGGCTGGATGAAGATGGTGGTGCACTTTTAGATTAATTTTACATTGCTGTGCTATATTCTAGTTGTAATATGGTTTATGTGATTTACTATAGTTGCTACATAAGGCTGCATCTTATTCTATATATTGGGACTGCATTAAGCTTATGATCTTGTACAGTAGTTGCATGTGAACCTCTGGCTGTGAATTGATTGTTTAACATCATCTAGAACATTCTCCTCCTTTTGGTGCATTTTTAGATTAAGTTTACATTGCTGTGCTATATTTTTTATGGTAATATGGCTTATGAAATGTACTGTAGTTGCTACATAATACTGCATCTTATTATGTCAATCGGGACTGCTTTGAGCTAAATGGTTGTGCATTACAATCATTATCTTATGCTAGTTTTCAAGAAAGAGATATTTTATTGTGTGTTCTTAACCATAAAACTGTATACAATACTGTAAATTGTCCAATAGATTATTGACTGACTAATAGTGTACTTTACAGTACCTGTACTGTATATATATTTGCCAGAACTAGTTGCTGTTTAAATCTGCTAGTTCTTTACTTTATTATTTTTTGTTGCTACAGGTGAGATTATATTTTAACATATTAAATTAATTTTAGATATTGTGACTGTATATTTTGTTTTTCAGGTATGATTATGCAAGGGATAAAGCATCACAAAATTCTAGAACGAGTACGGGAGACATCTGGACGAAATCGAACATCGATCATGGAGAAGAAGGACATAGAAAATATCATTGCTGCATATGGACTAAGTGTGAATCAGAGTCGTCACTCTGATGACAGCACAAGTGTACGTCTGATTGCTCAAGATATGAAGGATGCTGGAGAACTTCTATACTTTAAAGATCAAGGGGAACTGGATCCACAGAATACAGAAATCCCCTCGGAAGAATTTGTGCTTGCATTTATGAAAGAAGGACAACAGTTAATGTTCTCAGAGCAGTTAAAAAACACAGAAAAACTGCAAGTATGTATGGATTCCACCCACTGCATTAGTAAGTATACTGGATTTCAGTTGACATTAATGACTTCCCATCCTTTATCCATCCCTTCCCATTCTCCTAGTCAAAGGAGAATAGGAAAAAGAATTTAAAAGATAGACTTAATTAGAATTACGTAAATTTCACATTCACTTTTCCACTAAATTATAAATAAACGAGACATATACGAGTGTGTATTTATGTATGTATGTCTGTATGTATGTATGTATTTCTGTGTGTGTTATGTCAGTGTGTGTATGTACTGTATTATGTATGTATTTGTGTGTGTATCTATGTATGTATCTTTGTGTGTGTATGTGTGTATGTATACGAGTGTGTAAACTCTGATATTTGTGTTTGTTATTGTATTATAAGGTTATACAAACTATATAACACCTATATGACTCGTATAGAGCTATAATATTAACACACACATACTGTCATAATGTCAGCCAATCACCGATCATGTTCAAGTATTGATTTTTTGAGGTGGACCAATCAGAGTGAGTTACAATAAGCAGCGCTTAATTTGAACTTTTATTATGTCTCGTTTTAGTATGTGGCTCGAGAGTGCACACACACACACACACACACACACATGTACCCTGCATTCCAACTCAGCCTCTATAGGTGTACTGGGTACATGGGGGAATGAGCAATACCAGGCGATTCGAAGCTTTCTGCTCCCCACACTCTAATAGTGCTTCACCAGGGTACAAGGAGTGTTGGAGAGCAACTGAACTGAGTTCGAATATATGAGTCTTCTAAACCTCTCTCAACGTTGTGAATGGTTTGTAAAATTCACTTGATGGAACTGTGTTCAGTTACTCTCTAACACTCCTTGTACCTTGCCAGCTGGTGAAGCACTATCAGTTATGGCTGTTTACGTGACACAGGCTGTAGTACTGTAGTATTGGTATGGATAACAAGGAACTGTGTGTGTGTGTCAAGAAGGTGTGTGTTTTACGTGACACAGTCTGTAGTACTGTAGTAGTGGTATGGCTAACAAGGAACTGTGTGTGTGTGTGTGTGTGTGTTACGTGACACAGGCTGTAGTACTGTAGTAGTGGTATGGATAACAAGGAACTGTGTGTGTGTGTGTTACGTGACACAGGCTGTAGTACTGTAGTAGTGGTATGGATAACAAGGAACTGTGTGTGTGTGTGTGTGTTACGTGACACATACAGACTGTAGTAGTGAAGAGAAACCTTGTACCAGAGAACTGCTTTACAGGTAAGACTTGCCTTATTTATTAGAGTAATAAACGGACAGGTAGGTAGTTATCCTCTTGTCCAACTCTATCCTCACCACACACACACACACACACACCAACACCACAACACCTTACTCCACACCTCACACACACACACCAACACAACCAGCCATCCATACACCAAACACCTCACCACACACACACACACACCAACACACCCAGCCATCCATACACCAAACACCTCACCACACACACACACACACACACACACCAACACAACCAGTCATCCATACACCACACACCTTACACCACACCTCACACACACACCAACACACCCAGCCATCCATACACCAAACACCTCACCACACACACACACACACACACACACCAACACAACCAGCCATCCATACACCAAACACCAAACCGCCGCCGCCCAACTGCCGCCACCATTATATTAATAATAATTAATAACATTGAAATGTCGCCGCCGCCCAGCCGCCGCCACCGCCACCCCGTCGCCACCGCCGCCCCGCTGCCGCTGCCGCCGCCGCCGCCGCCATCGTGTTTTAATAATTAATTAATTAATTAATTAATTATTTTTTTTTAAATAAATTATTTGTTTATTTTTTTTATTAACTTTTTTTTTTTTTTATATTTATTAAATAATTATATTAAATAATTATATTAATATTAATTAATAACATTAAAATGTCGCCGCCAGTGCCCCGCCACCGCCGCCCCACCGCCACCCCACCGCCGACGCTGCCGCCCCGCCACCGCGCCGCCGCCAACGCCGCGCCGCCGCCACCACCCTGCCGCCACCACCCTGCCGCCACCACCCTGCCGCCGACGCCAACGCCCCGCCGCCGCCGCCCTGCCACCATCGTTTTTTAATAATTAATTAATCAATTTTTTTTAAATAAATTATTTGTATATTTTTTTTATTATTATTATTTTTTTTAAATAATTATTAAATAATTATATTAAATAATTATATTAATAATAATTAATAACATTAAAATGTCGCCGCCGTCGCCGCCGCCGCCTCCCCGCCGCCACCCCGCCGCCGCCCCGCCGCCGCCGCCGCCCCCCCGCCGCCGCCGCCGCCCCCCCGTCGCCGACGCCAACGCCCCGCCGCCCCGCCGCCGCCGCCGCCGACCTGCCACCAACGTTTTTCAATAATTAATTAATTAATTAATTAATCCATTTTTTAAATAAATTATTTGTATATATTTTTTATTATTATTATTTTTTTTAAATAATTATTGTATAATTATATTAAATAATTATATTAATAATAATTAATAACATTAAAATGTCGCCGCCGCCGCCTCCCCGCAGCCGCCGCCACCCCGCTGCCGACGGCAACGCCCCGCCGCCCCATCGACGCCGCCGACGCCCTGCCACCATCGTTTTTTAATAATTAATTAATCAATTAATTAATCAATTTTTTTTAAATAAATTATTTGTATATTTTATTATTATTATTTTTTTTTTAAAATAATTATTAAATAATTATATTAAATAATTATATTAATAATAATTAATAACATTAAAATGTCGCCGTCGCCGACGCCGCCGCCCCGCCGCCGCCCAGCTGCCGACGCCGCCGCCCCGCCGCCGCCGCCCCGCCGCCGCCGCCCCGCCATCATCGTTTTTTAATAATTAATTAATCTATTTTTTTTTTAATAAATTATTTGTCTATTTTTTTTATTATTATTTTTTTAAATAATTATTAAATAATTATATTAAATAATTATATTAATAATAATTAATAACATTAAAATGTCGCCGCCGCTACCCCGCCGCTGCCGCCGCCGCCCCGCCGCCCCGCTGCCGACGCCGCCACCCCGCTGCCCCCGCCGCCGCCGCCCCGCCGCCGCCGCCCTGCCACCATCGTTTTTTAATAATTAATTAATCAATTAATTAATTATTATTTAAAAAAAAATAATTATTGTATAATTATATTAAATAATTATATTAATAATAATTAATAACAATTAATAACATTAAAATGTCGCCGCCGCCGCCGCCACCCCGCCGCCGACCCCGCCGCCGACCCCGCCGCCACCCCGCTGCCGACGGCAACGCCCCGCCCCGCCGCCGCCACCCCCGCCCTGCCACCATCGTTTTTTAATAATTAATTAATCAATTAATTAATCACTTTTTTTTTAAATAAATTATTTGTATATTTTTTTATTATTTTTTTAAAATAATTATTAAATAATTATATTAAATAATTATATTAATAATAATTAATAACATTAAAATGTCGCCGCCGCCTCCCCACCGCCGCCGCCGACGACACCGCCCCCCCGCCGCCGACGCCAACGCCCCGCCGCCCCGCCGCCGCTGCCGCCGCCCCGCCAACATCGTTTTTTAATAATTAATTAATCAATTAATTAATAAAATTTTTAAATAAATTATTTGTATATTTTTTTTATATTATTTAAATAATTATTAAATAATTATATTAAATAATTATATTAATAATAATTATTAACATTAAAATGTCGCCGCCACCCCGCCGCCGCCCCGCTGCCGACGCCGCCGCCACCCCGCCGCCGCCGACGCCGCCCTGCTGCCACCTAGACAGCTGGGGATAGTCTAATTGGAAAGAGGAAGAGTTGTTGCTTAGAATGAAACTAAGTATAAGTTTCTAGGCATTGTAGTTTACACGTAGGCAGTGATTGAAGTAAAGAGGTTGGTGGGAGGAATGTGTGTATGTGTGTGTGTACGGTAGGTTTATGTGCGTGTGTGTGTGTACGGTAGGTTTATGTGCGTGTACGGTGTCTGTGTGTTTGTGTGTGTACGGTAGGATTGTGTGCGTGTGTGTGTGTACGGTAGGTTTATGTGCGTGTACGGTGTCTGTGTGTTTGTGTGTGTACGGTGTGTGTACGGTAGGGGTGTGTATGTATGTATGTGTGTAAACTATGATATTTGAGTTTGTTATTGTATTATAAGGTTATACAAATTATATAACACTTATAAGACTCGTAAACAGCTATAATAATAATAATAATATAAATAATAATAACAATAACAATAACAATAATAATAATAATAATAATAATAATAATAATAATAATAATAATAATAATAATAATAAACAGCGATAAATAATAATAAAGAACGATAAATAATAATAAACAGCTATAAATAATAATAAACAGCGATAAATAATAATAAACAGCGATAAATAATAATAAACAGGGATAAATAATAATAAGCAGCTATAAATAATAATAAGCAGCTATAAATAATAATAAGCAGCTATAAATAATAATAAACAGCGATAAATAATAATAAACAACGATAAATAATAATAAACAACGATAAATAATAATAAACAGCGATAAATAATAATAAACAACTAAAAATTTTACCATTACCATAACTGTAAAATTTTTACCATTACCATCACTGTAAAATTTTTTACCATTACCATCACTGTAAAATTTTTACCATCACCATCACTGTAAAATTTTTACCATCACCATCACTGTAAAATTTTTACCATCACCATCACTGTAAAAATTTTACCATCACCATCACTGTTGTAAAATTTTTACCATCACCATCACTGTAAATTTTTTACCATCACCATCACTGTAAATTTTTTACCATCACCATCACTGTAATTTTTTTACCATCACCATCACTGTAAAATTTTACCATCACCATCACTGTAAATTTTTTTACCATTACCATCACTGTAACATTTTTATCATTACCATCACCGTAATTTTTTTACCATTACCATCACCGTAAATTTTTTACCATTACCATCACCTTAAAATTTTTACCATTACCATCACCGTAAAATTTTTACCATTACCATCACCGTAAAATTTTTACCATTACCATCACTGTAAAAAATTTACCATTACCATCACCGTAAATTTTTTACCATTACCATCACCGTAAAATTTTTACCATTGCCATCACCGTAAAATTTTTACCATTACCATCACCGTAAAATTTTTACCATTACAATCACTGTAAAATTTTTACCATTACCATCACTGTAAATATTTTACCATTACCATCACCGTAAATTTTTTTACCATTACCATCACCGTAAATTTTTACCATTACCATCACCGTAAAATTTTTACCATTACCATCACCGTAAATTTTTTACCATTACCATCACCGTAAATTTTTTACCATTACCGTCACCGTAAATTTTTTACCATTACCATCACCGTAAAATTTTTACCATTACCATCACCGTAAATTTTTTACCATTACCATCACCGTAAAATTTTTACCATTACCATCACCGTAACATTTTTACCATTACCATCACCTTAACATTTTTACCATTACCATCACCTTAACATTTTTATCATTACCGAGTAAACTCGGACGGGACGAGACTAGTGACCGACCTGAGCGCTCAAAACATATTCTTGAAGCCCCAACATTCCAAGATGTTATCAGTGGCCCAGGTTCCACTACAAAAGGGATAGTACTGGCACGTACAGTTGGACACAGGAATTCGAGGAATAGCCCAAGTGAAAGATGGTCAATTTCTCCCAATATCAAGTTCCTTAGTGCCAAATAGGAGACACCAGGGGCAGAAGTCAGTATTGAGGATGGTAATAAAAAGCAACTACCTGATAATAGACACTGGTTACTCAAATGGGACAAGTATATTTCACCTGGGTTGTAGCACAATTCCTGTGTCCAACTGTACCATTCCACCCTCCGTCTCACCTCTTCTTCCCCACTCCCAGGCGCAGCCGGCAGCATAGGTTCGCTTCCATCTCGTCTGCGTATTTTTGCTGGTGTTCTACCCTTGTTCTATCCTAACAGCATGTGCTTTTTATAATTTGTGAGGTAGAACTGCCTTCTTTAGGTTTTAATTGTCATAATGTCAATTTTACTCTAGCATACGTAAGTGGAGATGATGCGAACTTGTGCTGCCGACTGTACCTGCACGATTGGTGGATACACGCCCCTTTCAAGGAGCATGTATCGACAAACGTGTCAATTACAATGAGGGTGTTAAGATTGGCTCGACAGACGCCCAAAAAGATATACAAGGACTTCCGTTTCCGATATAGACAATGTCCCATCCTCTTCACCTGGGACTAGCTTGCCTATCCAGCACGTTAGCTGCACCGCTTCAAGTGTCACTACGTCTACACGCTCGAAGTTTTACAGTGTAGCCTCAGCAAACAGTTATCACAAACATAGCAGTGGGCAAGACTATTTTAGCACACCATACCGCCCTGTCTCCTTGGGTTTAAGATCAAGGTTCCCGAGAAACCACTCACCCTTCTCTGAATGATGATTAGGGCAGGTACGGCCCCGCATCATACCCAAACTCCGGCCTGGTCCCTTCATCGTGTCCTTACCTACCTGACCTTCGAGGGGGTCACACTTAACGTAAACCATCTCCTTCAGAGATCTCTCTTTCTGCTTGCTTTAGCTACAGAGTATAGAGCTTCTCAGCTGGCAGCTCTTACCCGACACCCCTCATTCTCCTCATTAGATTTTAACTCAACCTTTTTAACGATTTCACCTTCACCCACATTTTTAGCAAAAATGAGCAAGCACATAACAGAATTGGCCCCCTCGGGTTCCGTCCTTTCAGCTGGATGGAGGTATTCACCCACTCTGCCAAATTCATGCTTTTTAAAAAAAAATTGTCGATGCTACGAGAGAGGCTTCACTAGACCACTTATTCTATAACTCCAAGTCTGGTGTGCCTCTCTCTCCCAGATCAATCGCTCGCCTTCTCTGCCGAGTGATTAATAATGCAGACCCTGGACATGCCCCTAAAGCACACTGGCCAGTGGGTTTACATTTCCACCCTCCCTGACTCCATTAATGTACGGAAGCATAGTAGTCATCTTCACTAACCACACATCTTCACTACCCACAAATCTTCACCATACTGCCTGCAACCTGTTAACCAACTTGCTGCGAAGTGAACAGGGACACATCTTGCTGTAAAAGTGTGTTGAAGTTCCTCAAGCTGTCTGACCGAGCAGCCCCTATGTATAGGTAAGTTATAATCAATCAATCAATCAATGTATCTTAAAAATTGCAACCTTTCCAAACTTTCAAAAAATCACAAAAAAGAATTCCATGTTCATTCCATGATAAAATGTGGCATCTTCACTACCCGGTGTGGCAGCATGATAAGTGTTAACATCTTTACTATTAAGTGGAAGAGACATTGCCTTTTATATTTAGCAGAGATAAGTATTAACATCTTCACTCCCTGGTGTGACATCTGATTGGGGGGTGGGGGTGGGTGGAGGGGCAAGCGAAGCGAGCCGGGGTGGAGGGGCGAGCGCAGCAAGCCGCGAGTGGGGGGGGGGGCGAGCGTAGCGAATAGCGCCGCAGGCAAAAGCACGCACGGCGCAGCCGTGGTGGGCGGAGACCAGTGCTTGTGTATCTTAAAAATTGCAACCTTTCCAAACTTTCAAAAAATCCCACAAAAAATATTCCATGTTCATTCCATGATAAAATGTGGCATCTTCACTACCCGGTGTGGCAGCATGATAAGTGTTAACATCTTCACTATTAAGTGGAAGAGACATTACCCTTTATATTTAGCAGAGATAAGTATTAACATCTTCACTCCCTGGTGTGACATCTGATTGGGGGGTGGGGGTGGAGGGGCGAGCGCAACGAGCAGCGCCGCAGGCAAAAGCACCCACAGCGCAGCTGTGGTGGGCGAAGCCCAGTGCTTGTGTATCTTTAAAAATGAAACCATCCCGAACTTTCAAAAAATCTCATGGTTCATTCCAAGGTAAAATGTAGCATATTTACTACTCACCAGAGATAAGTATCATCTTCACTACCCGGTGTGACATCATGATGTGTTAACATCTTCACTATTAAGTGGAAGAGACATTGCCCTTTATATTTAGCAGAGATAAGTATTAACATCTTCACTACCTGGTGTGACATCTGATTGGGGGGTGGGGGTGGAGGGGCGAGCGCAGCGAGCAGCGCCGCAGGCAAAAGCACCCACAGCGCAGCCGTGGTGGGCGAAGCCCAGTGCTTGTTATTATAATTATTCACTACCCAAATTTTCTCGTGTGTGATAATCATACTAGCTAGCCTGTCTAGCCAACTTGAATGTATTAATTCTAGTAATCTAGTTTATGGAGACTAAAGGACAATGTAAGGTAAAGGGCGTTTGTTCTTCTATTCCATTCATTTTGTAACCATAGGCTATCGTTTGATGAAAAGTATACCCTCTTATGTCATTTCTTTTCCTTCTAATTTTGTCCGTGTAATCATTCCATTTTCATTGTCTCATATTTCTTTCATGAGGGACGCTTGCTTTCACCATGACCTACTAGGTTTGAAGATAGATGTGTAACCTCATTGTCGAAGGCGTGAAAGAGTTGAGGAATACTGGGTCGAGTTTTCACGGGTCCGAGACACTCACGTAGTATCGAGGATAATGGGTGTGGATGTGGTGCTAGCAGCTGTCTTCCTAAGTAGCCAATACTGTAAACATCTGCAGCTCTGCTACTCTTCTGGCAAAATGTGAAGAGTTCGGGGGCCAACCATGGGTAGCACCTAGTCCGTAACGTCTCCCTGTCCCTCGAAATCTCCCACATTCTCCTGAAGTAGGCACTGTCTCCCAGTGGCCTCATGAATCTAACACCAAACAACATGACTTTTGTCATGTTGTCTTCTGTTCTCGCTATCTCTGTTCCTTTTTCCTCCTTTCCCATTTCCTCATTCCTCTCTTGTGTACGTGGTATGTTGACACTCACCTTTCTCATACAGACATCGTTATGTGCGAAGCCTTCATTGTGCATGGCATCCACCAGTCGACACACTTCCCTCATGATGACAATGCGGGCTAGGACCGAAGGACACCTCTCATGCAGAACCTGCTCTAGATCCTTGTCATGAAGAGTCATAATCAATCCTATTGGTTCATAGCTTATGGCAACGAGGCGAGGAAATCCCTTGATCTCACTTAGAGCCTACAGATTCTGAGCTTCCTGAATCAGCCCTGGGAGTGTGGGAACAGTACGTGGTCCAATAATCTCCGCCTATTGTAGGACTTTGATGCACAGAGGCGAGTGGTTTGGGAAGTGTTGTAAGCTTACTGTATACACACGAGAGGAATCCCCCAAGCTTAGAACACGAGTAGGATCTTCTGTCCATCTCTTCAACTTCAGCTCTATAATTCCTTGATTTATACCCAGCATCTGAACGTACTCTTTTTGGTTAGTCTTGCTCGATTCTAACATCATCATCTATAGCTACAACTAGTGGATATCCTCACTCTCTCTAGCTCCTCTCAGGTCTGGTGGGATCCTTTTTCCAGCCAACAGCATCTCTTTCACGACCCACCAGGACATCACTACCATCATTACAGCAGTGATGAGGGTAACCAGAGCGACCTTGATATAAAGCAAATCGATCTCTTGAGAGTACATCCGCTATGCCACCAACTCCCTCTTCAGCTGTCGACGGGTCCAAAGTTCACCAAAGTAAGGCAAGAAATATATGGTTTTTGTTAAGTTGTTGTGCAGTAGAGAACCGACATGGAGGTGAGATGGGGGCCTAAACTTTTCCTAAGGGAGTCTCTAACTGCAGAAGAGGTCATGAAAACAATACTGGATCAGGTGAACCCAACCCTGAGCCTGGAAACTGAAGATCTCCAACTCCCAGGATAGTAACTGGTTTTCCTCGGCCACGAGATTCCAGTGTATTTTGATGGCTATTGCCAGTAACGGCATCGTCACCAAACTGTAAAGTAGACGATATTTGTTCCACATTACTGCGAGGGTCCCTCAATTAAGATAAGATCACCTCTGGATATTGGATTTTCAATAAGCCTACTTCATTTATATTGTAGGCAAGTTCACGTCAATATATACCTACTTAGTTGTGTAATGTTTGGTGTGAATTACTTGTCTTGAATTCGACAGGTACGAAAAACTGAGTAGACAGGGTATTTACAGGGTTTTGACATGCTTTCAGACCAAAGTGCACCTCATTCTACACTTCAGATAACCCTCCTCTCATTGTTGCATTTTCAGCCTTCAGAACATGTTATCATTCCTCTCTATAACTCACACCGGTGGGATGTGATCCGGTCACTTGTAAAGCAAAATTATGTTGACACACAGATTTGTCGTTCTATTGTTTTTTCACTCATTAAATTTCCAGTAGTGAAGATTATGTGAAAGTTCTGTTGCTTGAAATAGTTTGGAGGAATCAGTTGCTCCAGACTTACCAACACTGTAGACTAGAGTCACTATATAGAGTCCAACACAAACTTATTTGCCATTAACCCCAAGTGAAAATCACATCTTTACTAACATAATAACATACAATTTTTTTAAGCTTGTACAAGCACTGGGCTTCGCCCACCACGGCTGCGCCGTAGGTGCTTCTGCCTGTGGCGCTGCTTGCTGCGCCCGCGGCTCGCTTCGCTCACCCCCCCCCTACTCGCGGCACGCTTCGCTCGCCCCTCCACCCCAATCAGATGTCACACCAGGTAGTGAAGATGTCAAGTAGTGAAGATGTGTTGAATTGCAACATTTTATCATGGAATGAACATGGAATTCCCGACGTCACGAGCCTAAGAAAAACTGCCACTTTTCACCAGATAAAATAATTGTTAACAATAAAGTTGGGGAAGTTCTCGGTCGATGATCTCTTTCCTGCATGATTTCGGCCTCATAAAAATATATAATTAGAGGTGAAAAACTTTTCTGATTGCTCTCATTATTTTGAACATATGGCATTGTTCTTTCAGAAACATAGTGTTTTTTTGTTTTAAGATGTTATTATTCAGTAATTATATTAACATCATAGATAAGAATTGGTGTGCAACATACAGTAAAACAGCAATTACAAGCATAAAATAGTACAGGGGTTGGCAGAACTAATAACATTTATATTAATTCATACCTGCACCTTTGGCTTAAAGTGCAGACGTACGATGTATCAGTAATTATCGCGGGGAAGATTTTACAAAATATATCTAACTCGGCCAACACTCAGTTCCCCAACTTCCATATTAAAACCGCTGGCGATCACACACAACCCTTCAGTTAGTGACCCCGGGAAATTGGGAAGGATTTTTTAACATTTTTTGGAAGTTTGGGAAGGTTGCATTTTTAATTAGACATTGATATTGATACGGTCTCAAAATAATATGCCATAATAATAACATGCCAATCTTCTTTAAAGGGGTGCGGGAGTAGGGGACAGGCTTAGGAGGTGCAGGAATAGGGGGACAGGCTTGTAGTGGGTAGAAAGCCTGTCATCTATTCCCTCACCCCCCTAACCCCCAGCCTGTGCCCCTATTCCCCCCCCCCCTAACGGGATCTTCTTTGATGTGGTGGGGGGCTTGTGTGTCTCTGAGACCTGGCGAGCTAGACTAGAGGGGGCTCCAGCCCCTGCTCTGCCCCGATTTCCGGGAGAGAGGGCTTCCCATGCTAGGAATGTCGCCAGTGAGACACCAGACTATAAATGGTTCCCATTTTTCAGTTCTTCAACTGTCCCTCTTTTCTTTTTATTTCCTTCCTGCTTTCTGTCAAACCTTTCTATCACTTTTTTCTGGCGCCATAGGACCTCGATGTTGCGGCGCCTAATATCCATCAATCAATCAATCCCCCTATTCCCGCACCCCTTTAAGCTGGAATGATGTACAGATAAATAACATACCAATCTAAATGTCCTATAATAATAATAACATACCAATCTTATTTAACCAACACGCCCTTTCGATAAAGACAAGTGGATTGTGATCACTGTAGACTGTGTAGAGTGTAGAATATAATTTTATAAAAGATGTCATCTGGTCGTCAATCGGAAACGAAGTTCGCTTGGGTGAGTCTCATCTTATTCGTTTCTTAATTCTGCATCTTTTGGTGTATAATACATGCAACTTAGGACACAAATTTGCTTCATAATATGAGAAAAGTGAAGGAAAAATAGACCAATTTGTAGTACATGTATTTTCTTACGACTTTGTTTACAAACTTTCTTTTGTTTCTGCCCAATCCGTATCTGGACGACGAGAACACAGATTCTACGTATTTGGCATGGAGGTATAATCTAAGAGGAGGCGGCATGAGCCGCTCGTCCTGTACACCCAAAGTGAAGCAAGGGGCGGGGCCTACTACCCTACACCCCATTGACTCAAAACATTGCCTCGGCCGCCTTATTCCCATTATAATTATGGTCTTATTTTCTCATATATTCTATAATCATAGCCAGAAAGAGACTTGAATTTGTTCCATATATGATAACTACATAAAATTATCCAATTCTGTATATTATCAAAAGTACTTAAACCCATTAAATATAGCTGTTTCCAGCTAGAGCATTACCTCTTCTCGCAAACTTTTCCTAGGAGTATGAATGAAAGAATGAATTGATTAATGAATGAATAGTTTATTTTATGCAAAAAGTATAGTAAAAGAGAAGGTGATAGCTTACACACCAACCCACAGACCGTATTATAACGTTACATAGAAATAACAACAAGTACAGTTGACCACACGTGAATCTGGTATGCCTCGCTACTTGTGTGATACCTACAACAGGAAGGAAAGTGAGCAAAAGTTATAGTTTGTTGACAAGCAGATAGTAATAATATTTTACTGTCTGCCTGTCAACAAACTACATCTTTTTTCACTTAAATTTCCTTGCGTTGTAGCCACCTCAGTGTGCTGTGAAGATGTGTGATCTGCAGTGAAAATGTAGCCTACATAGTGTAGTGAAGATGTGTATAATGTAGTGAAGATATGTAATAAGGTAGTGAAGATGTGGTGTGTTGTGATGATGTGTATAATTAAGGTAATGGAGATGTGTGTGTAGTGAAGTGTATAGTGTACTGAAGATATGAATAGGGTAGTGAAGATGTGGATATGGTGGTAGGCTACTGGAGATATGTGATGTGTAGTTTTTTTTTTTTTTTTTTTATATGATCCGACCCTGGACATAGGCTTAATCAAGCCCGTTATCGTGGCCCAAGTCAACTGATGCTCACACACACACACGTCACGACTTAAAAAAATTAGTGAAGAGATGTGTAGTGTAACACCCAGAACTGTCATGTAATAGAGTTGACACTCATGTGTGTTGTCTTGTATCAAACATATTTTACCACTTATAAGCCACATGGAATCATACAATGATGGCTGCATGTTACTGCACAAAGTGTGTCATCACTTCCTCAGTTTCAGTTCACTCTGATTTACACAGAAACATTAATTTTACTCATCAGTCCCAGGCAGTAATTTCACAATTATAAAAACTCTTTCCGCACATTGCCTTAACTTAGACTACGGTTTTTTAACTTACACCTAAATTCTCAACAACCAAATAGTCTACATAGTAAACACAATTATAAATTAAATATCTTTAAAACATTATGAAATATGCTAAGACATTCATAATACAATCTCTCAACACTCGAGTTATCCTTCAGGCCAACCCTAACTTAGGCACAAATAGGTCCCCCCATGGAGCCAGTTTATCTTTTATAACCCTGTCAATGCTATATATACGTCAGGTTATACATTAATAGTTAATATCACAACACTATAATAGCCTTGGCTTTACAGTTTTTATGTGTACAGTATTAATATTCTACAGGACATGGGTACGTGTCGCGGTGTGCGAGGCAGGTGACGAAATTCACTTCGTTGATTTGTCAATTTCTGTCGTATATTTTTCTATAGGCTTTCTTAACATACATATGAAATGTAGTAGAAAGACTCCTGTCTCTCTGGGTACACCCATATACTGAACACGCCAGCATTATCTTAAAAAATGGCAAAGAATGTTGGTGAAATTGATGGTCCGACATGATCAGCTGTCCAATGTTTTGAGTCAATGGGGGGGTAGAGAGGACAGCCGACCAATAGAAAACTGGCTTCACCTCTGTGACGTCATGCCGCCTCCTCTTAGATTATACCTCCATGGTATTTGGTCAGTTCTCGTCACTGAAACCAAGCGCTCCCAAGACGGTCTTGGTACCCCAATCCTCCGCTTGGACAACCAGATGACGTCTATTGATTGTTTAAGGGTAAATAGGGAAATTTCTACCAGACGAAATTATCCAGTAGAATAGTAGATGGTAAATATACAAACATCTTCATGAGTAAACAGGGAATATTTGAGGTAAAAAGGGAAATTCTGATGTTGAAGTTGGGGAAATTTCGTCCAGCATACCTGGCAACACTGCTGGGTGTGTGTGTTTATATTATCACCTGACTTCACTTGATTGACCCTCCTATTCACCTCACCTCACCTGCCACACTAATAATCTACTGAGGTATGGAAAGAAGAGTAACTGGTAATTCTGCATAAGAGGTCCACCTGGATTGTTCCCACATTTTCATGCATATTTTTACTTGTTCTATTGATTGTTGCCCATAATATTGTGAGGAGATAACTTTTTGTACCCTGACCTGACCTAACCTAACCAAACCAAGGCAGACTACCAGGACCTAACCTGGGCAAACTACCGGGACCTAACCTGGGCAAACTACTGGGACTGTACAATGTTTACAATGGCAGGAAAACACTGGACTTAGGCTCTGGAGAGCTGAAATTTTCTGTATGCTATTATACCAAAAATAAGTGCAATCTCCTCTTAAATTGAACATATGGTATTAGTGCCGAAGTGCACCTCTCTGTATAATAGATATTTTACTGTTATTACCCACTATATTAGTTAGACCATTCTAAGACACTTTTCTTCTATGGCTTTTCTTCCTCAAATGCCCCGTTTTCGAGATATGCCCCATTCCCAATACCCATACAAACATGGGGACCCTGTAAGGTGCAGAATTGGACCTTACTGTATACCTAATAGATATTTTACTGTTATTACCCACAATTTTGGTCCATTCTAAGACACTTTTCTTCTATGGTTTTTCTTCCTCAAATGCCCCGTTTTCGAGATGTAATAGTTTGCCCAGGTTAGGTCCCGGTAGTTTGCCCAAGTTAGGTCCCGGTAGTCTGCCCAGGTTAGGCCCCGGTAGTTTGCCCAGGTTAGGCCCCGGTAGTTTGCCCAGGTTAGGTCCCGGTAGTTTGCCCAGGTTAGGTCCCGGTAGTCTGCTGTGGTCTAGGTTAGGTTAGGTCAGGTTAGACTAGTTTCCAAATTATGTTTGTAATGGGGCATATCTCGAAAACGGGGCATTTGAGGAAGAAAAGCCATAGAAGAAAAGTATCTTAGAATGGTCCAAAATAGTGGGTAATGACAGTAAAATATCTATTATACAGAGAGGTGCACTTCAGCACTTTTACCAAACATATTACATTGTCCCCTTGTGAAATATATACAAATTGTAAATATTTGCCTCTTGGACCTCTTATGCAGTTATACCAAATAATTTACTCTGATTAAATAAGTTTACCCATTTAAGCTAACGTTATAATATTGTTTATATCACCTGACCTGACTTCACTTGATTGACCCCTAATCACCTGACTTCATTTGACTGACTCCCCTACTCGTCTGATTTCATTTGACTGACTCCCCTACTCACCTGACCTGATGAGGGACCCACCACCACCTACCATACCTATAATATACTGGTATGATAAAAATATTGCACTTTTATCAGCCCTGTTATTAAGTTTACCATTTATATATTATCATTATTTATATCCACTGACTTTCCTAGCCTACTTGCTTCACCTAACCTGACCTGAACCTCTTGTTTCACCTGCCAAGGCTCCTAATATTCTGGTACTGCCAGAATATTGCACTCTTATTTAAAGTACCGGTACCTGTAGGTATAAGTGTGTATGTATGTGTATTAGGTTAAGCCAGTTTACCCTTATAGCCTATATACATAATTATTTACAGTACTGTACTGTACTATTATCACCTGACGACACTAACCGCACCTGACTTCCCAACAACCACGCCTTCAATTCCATTCAGTAATTTTGTAGCACAGGGCCGTTTGCAAGAACATCTGTGGTTGTGATTATGACGGCTTGGTATCAGTACAACGGCTCAGTATTTGTCTTTGGAGCCATCATGCCAGTACCACGCCATTGCATCCACTACGAACATTCTTGAATATGGCCCTCAGTTCCACCCAAACCTTTTCAACTTTGTATAGTTTTCATGCATATATTTTTTGGGTGTTCTATTAATTATTTTAGACAATGTTAGGGCAAGGAAAAAACCTTTATCCTGACCTGACTCAATCTAACCTAACTTGGCCTAATCAAACTCAACCTAACCTGACATAACCTAGCCAAATTTGGCTAATTTAACCCCAGAGGTTTTCCAAGTCCAAATTATGGCCTAATTAGGTTAGTTAGATTAGATCAGGTAAAATTAAGTTGGGCTTAGATAGGTTGAGTGAGGGCAGGTCAGGTTAATTATGTGCAGTATATAAATATAATTTTTTCTAAGAAGCATTATTGTTAGGTTTTTCCATATCAGTGACTTGCCAAAATATTTCTTATTACCAGTATATATCAAAATCCTTTAATCTTGATGTTTATGCTGGTATTTATATGATTTACACCAGGGAGGGTGATGGCAGACTCCAACAGCATAAATCAACACCATAGGTAAGTAGGCCTAATGGCTGATTTCCAAATACTGTACCCTATAGTCAGCTTCTTTCTTATTATTTTATGTAACTATAAATATTCATTTGATTTGGGTTGTTTTGGTTGTGTTCTTTATGACCATGTTTTGTGTTCCCTTTGCTCTGTATTATCTTGGTACGAGACTGGACCAAGTTTCAGAAGCCTCCATTTTTTTTAATCCCTAATATAAATATACAGTAAACCCTCCATAAGTTGGAAAATATGAATTGTGAGATCCCCCAGTTACTCACAGTATGGTATAGGCCTATGCCATCTAAAGTAAAAATTCATGATGTGCGACAATGTTTGGCCAACTTGAACCAATCATTCTTACACGTGGGAAATTTTTCCACCAAAATTTCTCAGTTGTTTTTCATATTTCATATAAAACTTTCAGTGAATATTTATTTATTTATTATTTTAGTTTATTTTTCCCTATATAATGTATATGTAATTCTGACTAATAGGATACTGACATATGTAGGGGTTTACTGTAGTAATAAAATATGGGACTGTACATAGATATAACTCAAACATATTGCTCAATAATAATGCCTTCACAGCTTAGTATTTTGGTACGGTATTTACATGCACTTTGTAACTGGTCGCCATATATCTTTAGGACTGATACCACAGCAAAAGTATTGTAAAAAGAACATACAAATACCGTACTGTACTGCACTGCACTGCTTTATATTTTACACTATGTAACCAGTCTTTCATGTGTGTAACTACTGTACAGTAAATTTTGACTGAAGGAGGCAAAAAGCAATTTGGACTTGGAGAAAAGGATAGAAATGAAGTGATTATAAGATGGAAGAGGTTTCAAGTGCCTGTGAAACTGAAGACAAGCGAGATATAATACCCATTGAGATGGGCCACACTTACATTCATTCCTCCTTATAAATTTAAGCCCACAGTATTCTCAGTTCCACCCCTCAACTGCAAGCATCCCCCCCAAAATTTGCTTCATTAACCCTCGGTGAAGTGGATACGATTTGCGTCCCTCAAAGAATTTGTTTGCTTCATAAGTGAGGATATGGTGTAGGCAGGATGCCCTTTCTCTCACCTCATTCAATATACTGTAGAACAAAAAAAAATTAATTTGTCTATTTCTTTTGTTACTAGCATTTCTTCCTCACAGTAAAGATTCCCCATTTGCACTTGTTTGCTAGCAATTACTTAGGTACTCCATATTGATAATTTCTCACTTGAATGTTTTTAATGCATTGTTATGAGTATTTGGTCCTTAACACCTAAGATGTAAGTCTTTGATATTTCAAAATTTTGCAATGGCTTTTCTACAGTCTTTTTTGGAAGCTCAGTACAGTATTATTAGTATGATACTGTACAACAAAAGTATTACAGTACAGTATATATAAGTTTGAAATTATTCATATCCTTCACTTCTATGTAGAAAGAAAAATCTGTACCTTACAATATATACAGAAATGGTGGGTACAGATATTATAGCTTGGTGTAATAATTGTTTGCTTAGTCAGATGATATAAGAATGTTCCTTCAAGGAGAAAGTTATGTATATAATCATATTGGCTTTCATATGACTACAAGTTAAATATTATGGTGTTGTTTTGTAGTGAAGAGTTGGATAATTACACCCTACAACTATTAGCATAAATTTACTTCATGCTTCTGTAAAATTTACATGTTACTGGAAATTTTAGTATTTAAAAGACATAACAGTCCTGTACTGTATAAGCTAAAACCAGTTACAGTTCAGTACTTATGATGTTTGAATTTTAGATACTAGCTCAAAGTAAAACTTCAGAGGATTACCTTCTTCATTATAAATGTAACCATGAAAAAATTTATGCTGCCTTTTATACAATAATGTGCAAAATTAATAGGTTAGCTATTAACATTAATGTATGTTTAATGCATTGCAATGTGCATGCCCTGCATAAATACTAATGAAGATACTTTAGAGTAAGAAAAGAATGTAGATTACAAGTAAATCTCAAGCCAAGCATAGAGTTTGTTTTATGTTATAGGGTTTAGTCCACTACTGAGAGCTGTCCGGCACTGGGACCAGTCCATTGGCCACAACAGTCAACAAGGGCAGGAGTGGGCATGCTGGTTGAGCAAAGGAAACATTAAATTGAGGTTTTTATCCTGTTACTGTTTTTCCTGTAAGTTTTCTACAGGCCTAGTAGCTAGTGAAAAGTGGATGTGCAAATATTACAGTACATGTACTGTACAGTACATTTTTAAAATTTCAATAGTGTAGTATTTTTTTAAGCCTAATAAAATAATCTTGAATTGTACCTGTATAGAGCTAGGAGGGGGATTATTTTACAGACTGTAAGGGAGGAAGTGAAAAGCAACATGAAGTAGTGTACAGTATACTTATTATGTTTCATTGTCATTTTTCAGTGTTTTGATGTACAGAACAGTATATGTTAGGCAGCTGTATATGGCAGGTGTATGGATGCCAGAGTAGCATTTATGAGTAAAGGGAATGGAAATTGCCTGTACTTTAGTTTACAGATGATAGTCAGAGTTCATGATTACAAAACTGCGTTATATACCGTATAAGGGAGCCATAAGGCTTAATAAAGCAATTTGGATGTGTGTGATATAGACTAATTAATTAAGAAGTCACAGAGTGCTGAATCATTTTGGTTAATGTGTTGGAAAGTATCGGGAGAAACATAAAATGACTATAGAATCACCAACATGAGAGGTTGACTTCCAAGATGTATGAGAGTAAAGTGTAGGGGAAGAAAGAAAGGAGCAAACCAAAATTGAGGTTTAGGGATAAGTTTAGGGTCAGAAGGTGTATTAGAGAGAGTGGTATGAATGAGTTGGAGGAAGGATGAACATTGGATGAGTACAGCGAGGTTTGGAGACAGTTTGATAGTGGTCATTCCACTAGAGTTTTGGGGGTCTGGCAGTAAATAGATTTTTATGCCAAATAATATCATAGTAATTCTGTGTTAGCTTATGTTTTGAAAGCTTATTGTGTTTGGTATGCAATTTTTTGTATTACTGTAATTAAATATAAATTGTATACAGTGTACAATAGTGCTCAGCAGACACATATTAATACTGTACTACACTAGAACATTAATATTTGTGACTTAATTTTTGATAATTTTTCTTAAATGTTAAATTCACTAGCTAATATATTTCTACAATACAGCTGTAATTACTGCTGCATAGTACTACTGTAGACAAGTGGACACAGTTATTACACTTCATGAATTTTTCAGGTTGATGTACCGCAATATTTCTAGCTGTGTTATCCATGGAGATTGATAAATTTTGAATTTCATTTTTCTTCAGAACATGTTTTTTTTTTAAAGATGCATACACACTCTTTTAATGCTGTCTAGTTAGCAGTTTCTAACTAAAAAGCATTGATAAAGGGGTAAGTTAGGAAGATAGGTTATATTATATCATTGTCATTAATATAAAGTCCTTATCAACAGCAAGATGGTTCGTGTTATATCGGTGCACCACTTCACGCGTCAGGATGTGGCAGGACTTGAACGGTCAGGTGGTCGAGGGGTGACCAGAGGTAAAGATGATATACTACTGGTTGGTGGAGAACACACGGTTGACATTCGAGACCTCAAACTGGGAGGAGTTTTACAGGGCAGCTTCCCCACTGTTGACTTGGTACAGCAGCTTGTATACTGTGAGACAGGTCAGTATGCTTAGTTATTTACCCAATGAAGTTTAGTGTGTGTGGTACTGTAATACTGTAACCTATACATATTGACACAACAGTCTCATTATTGATGACATCTACATTCATATTATTATCTTATGTAACTGGTTTCTCAAAAGATTATGAAGATTATGTTTAAAGTGAACAATCATAGAGACATGACATACCCCTGCTGTGAAAATTGAAAAAAAAAAAAAAACTCACTCAGTTGACCCTCTGTGCCTGTATACCTTCATACATAATCATCTTGCCGTCCACTACATACTGGGACCGGTATATCCTTAGAACCTTGCATATTCCTTGTCTTTTCATTATATTGTATGCTTTTTCCAAATTCATAAAGACAGCATACTTATTCTCTCATTACTGCAAGTATTTCTCAACTTTGAATCTGAGCACAAATATCTGGTCCATAAACTCTCTCCCATTCTTAAAACCACCCTGTTACTCTCCTTGCATTCCCTCTGTCACTTCTCTACATAATCTTTTCATATCTACTTGACCATTATTTCTCACCCACAACTCACAAATTTACTTCACATTCCATAAATCCCTGATGCTCTTCCCTTCTTCAGTTCATCAGCTGCTACCAATATCAGTATCTCCATCTCCTTGCTCTATCCCTTTTATCATTCTCCATTGACATACACTGCCCTTTCACTCATTTACTACATTAATATATCCTTAAAATTTTATTTCCATCTCTGTCTTTATTTGACAGGAAACTTTGTGGTGACACTGGAAACAAAACCAGCTAGACATGGTGGAGACCACAAATATGTGCGAGTGTATCTGAACTGGGACCATGACAACACAAATCAGCCCATGAGGGCCAGAATTGCTGGGAGAGTCACACCCAGCAGCCAGTCTAATGAAGCTAACCTAGAAATGGTGGAAATACCACTTCGTAAACCTGCAGAATTTGTAACTTGCTGTCAGTCTACTGGAAATGT
This sequence comes from Petrolisthes manimaculis, assembly GCA_034508575.1. Taxonomy (NCBI): domain Eukaryota; kingdom Metazoa; phylum Arthropoda; class Malacostraca; order Decapoda; family Porcellanidae; genus Petrolisthes; species Petrolisthes manimaculis. The sequence goes on from JAWZYT010002746.1 coordinate 82,226, forward strand.
GGCAGTAGCTTGTGGCATTAGTGTTACAATATTTCGATTTTGTCAAAAAACTCATGACATATCAAAAATTAAATTTATTGACTTTGAAGAATTCATGGAATTAGATATGTCATTCATTGTTAAGGAAGTTGCAGTCTCAGAGGATTTGATTGGTTGTGTGTCTGAGTCAGAAGCCCATATTTTCCAGGTTACAGTAAATTCAAATTTATTAAAAGGCAATTCAGAGGAAAAAGATAATAAGGTTGAGGAGAAACGCAGTAAATCTAGATCAAAATCAAAGACGCGATCAGCCTCTCGGTCACCTGGCCGAAGTGTTGAATCCCTCAGTTCTGCTGGTATGCTCAGGAACCAACAGTTGAATCACAATGAGGTGAGATATTCCTGCACAATACTGTATACTGTATGTTAGCACAAAACTTATGTCAGGGAGTGTAATGTATGTGTAATGGGATATGAAGCTCTGCAATAATTATTTTTACATTTAGGTTGGAAGTTTTGATAATTGTTTTATATTTTGTACATAAAATAATTGCTAAATTAGGTGTATTGTATTCTGCTTGTAATCTCTTATATATACAGTACCTGAAGTATAGGACAAATGCAACAAGATGAGCCTGAGTAGATTATGAAATTCATGATTGCATGAATGTAGAATGGTAAGGAAAAGCTCACATATGGTAAATTTAAAACAGGTGTATTGTTCAAGGGGAAATGTACGCTCGCTCAGAAAGGAATCCTTACAATTTTATTCTTAGGGATGTGACACAGCTCAAGGATATCTGGAGAACCCCCTCGAAGCATCTGAAGCCAATATCTTCATTTCCACATCCATCAAACCCCTCCTTAAGGATAGTTTTTTAACGACTTGTACAACATTTTAGCCAAAGTTGGACCTTCTTGAGGTACTGTAGATACTGTACTGAAAAAAGGTCTGGATTGGGCCAAAATGTTGTAAATCTCCTCATGAATGATACACTTACAAGTACAGTATTTTGAAATTTAAGTGAGGTTTTCATTACTAAGACCTTTCTTGGGAGTGGCTAAAATTGAAGTTTTTATATATCTGTAGCTTTATATATCTGCTTTTGTCTTTCAAAATTATTTGTAAATTTTCCCCACCCCATGAAAGAAGGGAAATTAATTCTTGATGAAGATCTACTGTATATCTGTCCATGTAGCCCCTTTTCTGTGTCCCTTCCCATACTTTACACTCATCCTTACTTCCATCCTGAACCTGTGGTATATTTTTGTACAGTCTCCTCATAATATTTTTCAGTTTCACTGACATTGATGTTCGTTATCTACTTCATTCACAAGCCTAATATTGCCTCAACTTTTCCATATTGTTTTGTTTTTATAATCTATCTATCTATAGCTCTGACGCCTCTTTCCCTCCAGGAATTCCCCCCAAAGGGGTGGCCACGGCAGAAGTGCCTTCAGTTTTCCATGTTCCAACACTCCCTCCTTACTCGGTCAAGCCCTCCTCTGCCCCTCACATTTCTCTTCTTTCTCCTTTACATACTCTTCCACTCTGTTCTGCCATTTAACCGGAGTTCTGCCTCTCACACCTTTACATTTTCATACACCTTTACAAACTCCACACCTTGCGTTCTCTCCACAAGTCCAAACCACCTCAATGTATTACATTTCACTCCCTCAACCACTCCACACTCAATACCAATGGCCTTCTCACTCATACTGTAGTAACTCAGAAATTGATCTCTCTTAAAACTCGGACGATGTATTCACGGGGAGTCAAACCCGGGACCTCTGGGACGCGAGGCGGAACCTCTAACCAGTACACCATAAGGGTACCCCACTGGGGTAGTGTCGAGATTCGCCTTTTCAGGTCACTACATCCCTTTCTTCTTCGTCGAGTAGATCAATTTATGGACTCTATCTTCAATCAGTCCTCAACGTGGTAGCGTGTGTGACTGAGTAGCCAAGGCTGGCGAGGGTAGGTAGGCAGTGTGCAGCAGTGAACCCCTATGTGGAGGACACACCGGCCAGGCAGCCAAGCCAAGCCCCAACTTTTCACTTCCACATAGATACCTCACACTAACTATTCCACCGCTGTAGCCACCAATGTAGTAACTCAGAAATTGATCTCTCTTAAAACTCAGAGGGTGTATCCACGGGGAGTCGAACCCGGGACCTCTAGGACACGAGGCAGAACCTCTAACCAGTACACCATAAGGGTACCCCACTGGGGTAGTGTCGAGAGTCGCCTTTTCAGGTCACTACAATACCACATCTCTAATACACACACTCATTATTTTCTCCATCCCACCTTGTAAGTCCTCATGCTCCTCTCAAGTAACTCATTTCCAATGCACCTATTCTAGACTGATGAGCCCCACTCCATGTCCATGTCTCCGACACATACAGTTAAACCTCGTTTTAACGGACTAATAGGGGGAGAGGGTGTCCGTTAAAGCCGTTTGACCGATACAGCGAAGAATTTTTACGAGGGGTCCAAAAAAAAAAAATGTGTATGTACAAAAATTAACACAAAATATAGATACAGTTGACTCTCGAATAACGCAATTTTGAGTAATGACTGAAATGAGTCGGCGACATCCGTGGTGGTGGAGGTGGTAGGGAGAGAGTAGGGAAAAGAGAGGAGATAGTGTGTGATATCGTTTGTTTACTTTTATCAACCACACGCTCTGGTGTTTCTTTCTCCTTTCTCTGTCCGAGAAAAACCTTCCTTATTGATATGGAAGGATATGGCCTTCCGTTTTGTAAATGCACCACCTGACATGAAGCTGGTGGTTAACTCGTAAATTACTAAAAACGAGCGAATCAAACACAAGGTGACAATGCATGCTAGGCCTATAATTCCCTTGACCTTGGGCTAGGGTGAATGGAGACTGAGGGTAAGGGAAGAAGTGGTGGCAACACACACACACACCCACACTTCGCAGACGACAGTGATATCATTTTGTGACATGTTCATTATGATTTAGCTCATTTTGTATAAGAACTCCTCAGATTTATTCGAGAGTCAACTGTATATATACATAAATAGGTATGTAATGGTGTGTAAATAATGTACCTACTCATCATCATCATCATCATTTTCGTTTAACGTCCGTATTTTCCCATTTAGGATGGGGTTGGACTGGCGATGACTGTTCTCCACATCTGTCTATCTTTTACCATATGTTCTTCTATTCCCATTAAATTCATATCTTCCATTACACACGTTTTCCACTTTTTCTTGGGCCTTCCCACCGGTCGCCGGCCCTCGACTCTCACTTCCTCCACCTCACTCAACACCCCCCCCTCCGCTCTTCTCACATGTCCAAACCATCTCAGTCTTCTCTGCCTCAACCTAACAGAAAGGTCTTCAACCCCACACATCTCTGCCACTTCACTGCTAGACCTCCCATCTTGCCACCTTATTCCTGCCATGTATCTCAGCATTTTACGGTCACAGCTGCGTATAACCTCCATCAGTCTGTTTGTCAATGCCCATGTTTCTGTTCCATACATAAGAGCAGGTCTCACACAGGCTTCGTATGTCCTTCCTCTGGTCTTCAGCCCTATGCTGCGGTTCACCAATAAACTGGCCATTTCTCGCCATCTTCCCCATGCAGTTGCTACTCTCGCTCTTACTGCTCTTTCCACTCCTGCTTCACAGTCCAACACATCTCCCAAGTAGCAGAACTGTTGCACTTCCTCTAACACGCCTCCATTTACCATCAACCCGGCATCCTCTTCATCACCATCACCATCACTACCCATCCCCTCCCTCACACATCTAGGACATACAAAGTTCCGCACACCTCGGAGAATTATCAAACCCGAGCATCGTTGGTGACACCATTTACTACACTCAGTAATGTACCTACTGTATAATGTAAAAATATAATGGATAAAAAATAGAGAAACCAAAATTCAGACAAATTAATTAAAAATAAACTCCAGCGGATTGTGCCCGTTGCATCCGAAATCCGTTGTATCGGGGTCCGTTAAAACGAGGTTTAATTGTATGTCAGTGTTGGCAGGATTATACTATTTCGTAGTCCCCTTTTTACTTCCATACTCACACTTCTACCCTTCATTATCCTCCCCAGTGATCCTATGACCTGTCTACCCCTTACTGCTCTCTCCATAATTTCTCCTTCCATACTTCCATGTTTACACAGAACTGTACCCAGGTAGTTCAACTCCTTCACTTCCTCCATCCTCTCACCCCTCGGTCCCACTTAGTTCCAGTTGGTACTCCCACTCTGTAAGGTGTCGTAAAGTCAATCACTTTAGTTTCTGCTCTTTCAAATACCATCACTTTACTTTTACCCACATCAAATCCTTTAAAGCCAGTGCTCTGACACCTTTGCCCACACAAGTTCCTCGCTTTTGTGTACTTTTCTCTAATATATTTTCCCAACACTTGCTGATCTGAAACACACCAGTCATGCTTCACACCTCACAGGTTATGATACAGACACTGCACAGGCTGTGTGGGACATTAGTTAAAAATGTAATATTGGTAAGTGGGTTCTAAACTTGGTAAAGGAATGAATTACAACAATATGCAGTTGGAGTGTTGTTGTTCCTGTGCTCATTGATATTGTTTGTATATACTGTACACTGATATGATAATTCTCCTACAGGAATCTCTTGTGTATGTGAGAGATGCTGAGGATTATGTGGACTTGAGTGAACTGACTTGGGTACCAACACTGTCGTATGGCAGGAAAAGACAAAACGAAGACAGTCGATTTTTACTTTTCCCTTCTTTGGTGGGTGCTGCCCAGTGTGGCACTGTGTCTGAACCAGGGGAGGTCATTGGTCCTGTTAGGTATGTTAGCATGTGCTAAACAGGGAGGATGGTAAATTATTTTTTGATATGAAGATAAGATTACATTTAATTATTTATCATATACAAATTTTTCTCAAAATTTTAATCCTTGATTGCCAGCATCAGATACTGTACTTCAATAATACAGTACTGGGTGGATTGTACAGTTCTATGATAAAATAGCAGGAGTGGTATTAAAACTTTTATAAAAAGAAAAGTATTTAAAGAATAGTAAGAATTCATATTTGTTTGGTTTATATGCAAATATCAACCAAATTATCTGCTACAACATTAATCGAACTTTGCTATAATGATTCACTATATTGTCAGTATTTTTTATTTATTTTTGTGTTACATCATAATGTTTGTAATTTCTTAATGTAGGATAATGTACAGATGGCCACAGGAATTTTTACACTAGCTACATGGAAAGAGAGTCCTTATTTTGGAAGTACTGCAATGAATGGTCTACTAAGTGATTCGATGACTGCAAAACAAGAAACCTAATAATGATGTTATATTGCAGTTACGTAGTCTTACATATTTTGTATGTTGTAAACCCTCGAAATCAACGATCTGTGTACAAATTCTTGGGGCCAATAGTTTCAGACTACAGGTACAGCAAATGTTATGTAGTGAATAGAATGGCCAATGGTATATATAAATGGATATTACAGTACTTGAAACATGAAAAACTACAAATTCATGTTGAACTTTTCATTAAACTCTACTGATTCATGAAATACCACCAGAAAATAGTAGTTAATTGTGTTATTCATATAGCTCATCCCAGTGGTCAGCCGTGCGGGTGAAAATTGTCGGAGGCGCATCAACTCCAGGGAAGCTACCAGCAAGTGCATTTGAAGCGGTTACTCTCATACATCGCCGAGCAGACCACACCACAGATCCAGATATTCCATTCTCCAATCTCCGACTCACACCTGTTTATGACTCTCAACTCTCCAAAAAAGGTCAGGATTATTTTTTGGGCGATTTATTTTTACATTTACACTGATACATACATGTATGTCCAAAGTCAAAAGAACTGACAGGGTGAGATATAGCCTCTGGCTAGCACAGTGGTAGAGTCTGTGGCTGCAATTCTGTGGCCCAGCGTTCGATCCTTGCTCGGGACACTGTTAAAAATACCACTGATGCCAGAGGTTACCACCCCTGTGAGCAGGGGGTGGGGGGTTTGAGTCAGCTGTCTGAGGTCTTCCTGCTTAGTCAGCCATAGCCGAAGCTGACTCGGGTCTCAGGTGGGTGGAGAGGTCGCTGGGCCATACATTACATCCTTGTGATGTGTGCTATAATTGTGTTTCATACACACAGTGTGTGCTACACTCTTTCCCAGTGACTGCCACTCGCTGGCACCTTTAATAACCTTTAATAGGTGTGGTGTGAGCAAATAACTTGATCAAAGAGTAAAGTGTTCTGAGATGCTATCAGTACAGTACATATACAGTACATTTGCATATTGTGTGACAATTTGGGCAACAGAAGAGCTCGCGTACATTAAAATTGCATAGTATTAATACATGTTTATATGGGGAAAATTACTTAATGGGCGGCCACTATCTCACACTGATAATTTACAGAGATGTTATGAGCCAATATGCAGGGTACAGTACAGAATTTGGTAATTGTGATTTGATTATGAGTCAGTCACGCCACTACCTTCACACACCACTACTACCCACACCCACCACCACTCCCAATGTTATCTTATTCACTTAGTTCATAAACCCTTCATAGTCAAGGGCGGACACAACTGAACGCATAATGAAGATAGCGAGATACTGCTCCATCATAATGATTGCTGGGTTATTGCACGCCTTCGCCAGTCGAGAGCAGAGCACCAAAACTCCTCACAGTTTGCATAATAGCCTGCATGGGCTATATATAGCCATGGTGTTGGTAACACTGGAAAGACCTGGGCTAGAACTATGGCAATGACTGTTGTAACAATGACTCTATCACAGTAAGTGGAGCATAGACAACCCCATACTCCAGCCACGCCAACCCTCCCCAACTAGGGTTGGAAGCAACAAGTCAGCAACAATGGAGAGGGGTTACACATGGCGTGAAGGAGCGGGAGACTGACTAAGTGAGATTGAAAAGCCGGCTGGGAGGAGCGGCTAGTTGTAGCGTGGCTTTGGGGGAGTGGCTAGTGTCATGCGGAAACTGGAAAGGCTGTGGATTTGGGCCACTCTTGGCCATTAAAATGTATGCTGTGGAAGCATCACAGGTACAATAATAAAAGGTGCTGATTTGGGGTTTGTCGCTAAATAGGTTAACTGCGGATTGAAACACTCACAATATGCGAATATACTGTACGTGGAAAGAGTGGATATTATAAGAGGGCTGGAAAAGGTGTACGAGAGTGATTTTAAGGGGCAAAGAAAGGAAGGTCTTGGGAGAAAATTGTACAATATGGTGAGTGATTGCATAAAAAAGTATGGAATAATAGTGGATGAAACACTTGTGCTTGAAAGGCAAGAGTGGAAGAGATTCACTCGGAGGAGTGTATATTAGGGTTGGCAACCTGTGTTTGAACAGTTTGACATATTTAACTTATCCTTTGTACTGGCTTTTTCATGAGGCCTCTGACATGACTGTCTATTCACTTGAGAAACTTCTGGGATCAGTTATTGGCTTTTACTGGCTACCTGGATTTTGCAAAGAACCCCACAAATGTCCTTTTCTAAAAAACAAGTAGTATAGTAGCCAGTAAAAGTACTGTACAGTACTGTAATGGAAAAAGTTTATTTTCAGGTGAAACTCTATTGTATGATTATTAGGCTTCAGCTTTAGTCTTGGCTGTTGTTAAGGACTGAATGTTATCTGTTTTTTACTATATCATTTCATTAAAGATGTGTATAATAACATGAAGTACTAATGATGTTACTGTTTCGTTTAGATGGACAGCAGTCTATATCTCGCCGACCATCACATCCATTGGTTGGTTGTGGCTCTGGAGGCCGTGTAGGAGCTTCTGTGTTCCTCACAACACCTCATGTGGGGCAACTCTATCACATCACACTTTCACAAAATGCCTATGGTAATATATTAAGAGTAAATTAAATAACATTACAATTTGAATTTATACTGTAGTTGTCCCCCTTTTTTTTTTTTTTTTTTTTTTTTTTTTTTTTTTTTTTTTACTAAACTTCTTCAACCAGAACCTTCCTCCAGTATGTTGAGTCACTGCCAGATCCAATATTTTCTACAAGCCTTATATATATATATATATAAAATAGCCATAGCTAAAAGTGCATCAAGGAAACTCGGTATCCTCTTCAGATTCCACAGTTTTTTCATGCCCTCCCAACTATATTGATTTTTCCAGTCATAACCTTACTCATAAAAATTAGACAGATGAATAATTTTATTAAAATGTTTTCAGGCACTGTCAATTTTAGTGAATAGATTTTTTTATGTTTGATGCATTGATCTCAGCTGATAACTTCTAATATTTCTTTATTGGGTTCTTTATATAGGTAGCAGTGTGGTACGTGGAGGAGTGTTTTCTTATACTGCTCCAGTATATTCTGTGGCTTTGGAATCATCCTTGCTCCATGCACTTACCCTCACTGGCCTTGAAACCTACACGATGAGGCCTCATCCTGTGGTAGTCGTCTCACACCTTCCAGAGGAACTCAATATGATTGTATGTTGTCACATCAGGACTTAGTATAATATTCTTTATTAATCTTTTTATTAGTAAAAAAAGTCTTTCCTATCTTTATCTTGGTCTGTCATTACTGAAGGAAAATTTGCAGTGAAGGAAGTCATTGAAAAAGAACAACAGTACAGTATATAAACTGAACATGTTATATGATGGCATCCTGGTTATTTTGCTTGAGGCTTGGATTATCCATATGAATCAAGTGAAGACAGTATAGTTACTTTAATAGTGCCTTGATAATGATATGGAGATAGTTAGAAAGAGTTTCTAGAAAGTCTACTGTGTTTTAATGTGGAGGCAAATAAGGAAGGAAAAATTTGGTAAACTGGATATAAAAGGGTATGGTATGTGAAATTAATGATGAAAAGGTACTGATGGAAATATATTTATGACATTGATATGTAGGGAGAAAGATGGGATATAATGAGCAAAAGTTATTTGATGGATGTTGATGATGATGGACAACAATAAAAAGGAGGTTAAGGGGGTAGAATACTTTTGATACATTAGAGCCCCTTGATACCTCCAAAGTATGATGGGAAACAAAATCAGATTAACAAAAATAGTGGTATCCTGTTGCTTGGAATAGAGTGGAGGAATCAGTTGCTCCAGATTTATCAACAATATATTACCCCTTGAGTTGTAGATACTGTAATAGAAAACTGCTTGGTGGTCCAATAATCTTCTTGTGGTATTTTGAGTGATATGGCAAAGGGCAGTAGGTTGATTGAATATTGGCTAAAGTTGTTTCTTCCAGGTCCCACCCCATTGGGAGGAGACAGTGTGCTTGGTGGGGCTACGACCCTTCCTCAATGTGGAGACCCTAACTTTGACAGATTCTTGTCTTGCTCTTCTTGCTGCCAATAATGAGTGAGTTAAACAAACAGAGAGAAGATGAAAATGTTTATTAACATAATTACATACTTTTCCATTTATTTAGATTTGTTTTTTCCTGTCTCATTACAATGTATTCATTAAGTTGGTTCTATCTATCTATCTTTAGTTCTGACGCCTTGTTCCCTCCGGGATCTCCCTCCAAGGGGGTGGCCACGGCAGAAGTGTCTCCAGTTCTCCCTGTTCTGACACTCCCTCCTTACTTGTTCAAACCCTCCTCTGCCCCTCACATTTCTCTCCTTTACATACTCTTCCACTCTGTTCTGCCATCTAACCAGAGGTCTGCCTCTCGTACTAGGTCCCACAACTTCACTTCCATACACCTTCTTTACAAATTCCTCACCTTGCATTTTCTCTACATGTCCAAACCATCTCAGTGTATTACGCTTCACTCTCTCAACCACTCCACACTCGATACCAATTGACTTCTCACTCATACCACATCTCATATACACTTTCATTTCTTTCTCCATCCCACCTAGATACCCCACATGCTCCTCTCAAGTAACTCATTTCCACAGCACCTATTCTAGACTGATGAGCCTTACTCCATGTCCATATCTCTGATGCATATGTCAGTGTTGGTAGGATTATATTATTCCTCAGTCCCCTTTTCACCTCCATACTCACACTTCTACCCTTCATAATCCTTCCCAATGATCCTATGACCTGTCTACCCCTTACTGCTCTTTCCCTAATTTCTCCTTCCATACTTCCATGTTTACACAGAACTGTGCCCAGGTACTTAAACTCCTTCAATTCTTCCATCCTCTCACCCCTTAGAGTTATCTCACACTTAGTCCCAGTTGGTACTCCCATTCTGTAATGTGTAGCAAAGTCAATCACTTCAGTTTCTGCTCTCTCAAACACCATCACTTTACTTTTACCATTCACCTTCAGTTTCCTTCGTTTACACACAGACTGAAATTTGTCTACCACTCTCTGTAACTCCATTTCACTCTCAGCCATCAACACAGTATCATCCGTAAATAAACTTGCCACCAAGGACCAATTTGCTTCATTCAGCCTCAATTTCACCCCTAGGCCATTCACTTTGGCTTATCATCTCTCTCATACAACCATCCATATACTGTATATATATATATTGAACAGTCATGGTGACATAATACATCCCTGTCTCAGCCCTACACTAATATTAAAACTCTCACTAAGATCACCCTCTACCTGCACACATGCTGTTGGCTCTGCATAAAAGGCCTCAATGCCGTTCAGCAAAGACCCCCCCCCCCCCTTAACACCATAAATCCTCAACACCTCTGACATAGCTCTCCTATCAACCCTATCATATGCCTTTTCCTAGTGCATGAAGGCAGCATACAAATTTTTACCCTTCCGACTATTGATTTTAATGCAAATATTTGGTCCACACATCCTCTACCCTTTCTGAACCCTCCCTGCTCTTCACTAACTATATTTCCTGTTACTTCAATCAGTCTCTCAGTAAGAACTTTTCCATACATCTTCCCTGGTACACTAAGAAGGCTTACTACCCTATAGCTACCACACTCATCCTTACTTCCCTTTCCCTTATACTGTACAAAGGTACAATTATGGCTCTTCTCCAATTCTTCAGTTTGTTACCAAAGCACTTCTCATTCTTCTGCTGTAAGAGCTTCACCACTTTAGGTACGGTAATAAACCAAGGTTATGCAGGTTTGAATCCTGGCCATAACAGAGGTCTTGTGCTATAATCATGCTGGCCTATTCCCTGTTTTTTCTTACTTTAGTTAAAGAACATTTATTCTTATCCATTTATCCCTTCACTACAAATACAAATACTGTATAGTGCACCATTTTTTTTTTTTTTTTAAACTATACAGAACTATATGTTTTTCAGAGGTGGTGACAAGGCACATACAGTGTATTCATTGCATCTACCTAGTGCAGGGAGTCTGTACAAGGAAATGGTACGTGTTGGCCGTACCCATCGTTCAGCATCTCCATCAACGTATCTACATCTTCTTCTGGAGGCTCATCTTGTTCTCACCACAGCACTCCATCATAACCTCCCATCAGAGGAAGACCTCTATTCTCTCCTGCAGGATTCATCAGCACTGCTTGGAGATTATTATGCAATGTGAGTTGCATGACTAGATCCTTTAGCTCCTCAAGTAACTGACTATGGAGTTTTACCAATTAGACATTGACTTTACCAGTGCTGGTTACTGTAATGCTTGACTGTTAGTAGTAAACTTGATATTTATATCCAGATTTATGTTGCAGGTGTGAGACAGAAGGAGAGTGGCAGCAAGCGACACAGTACTATCAAGTGTCAAGTCTCACCCCAGATGCTGTAGTGGAGCGTCTTGAACCTCAGTGTCCTGGCTTGGTCCCTGTTCTGGAATCACTTCTCCTTCACCCAAGTACACCAACATTAACCCCAGCTCAGGTACAGAAAACTTAACTTATTGTAGGCTACTGGTCACACCATACATATCTGATGTAGAATTACAGTTAAACCTCGACATATCGGACCCCGCTACAACGGATTTCGGATACAACGGACACAATCAGCTGGATTTTTTTTTTTTTTTTTTTCTGAATTTTGGTTTCTCTATTTTTTTCTATTATATTTTTTACATTATACAGTAGGTACATTATTTACACATAATTACATACCTATTTATGTATATATACAGTTGACTCTCGAATAAATCCGAGGAGTTCTTATACAAAACGAGTGAAATCATAATAAACATGTCAGGAAATAATATCACTCATCTGTGAAGCGTGTGTGTGTGTGTGTTGCCACCACTTTCCCCGCGCTCCTTCCCCCCCTATCCTCGATCTTGATTCACCCTATAGCTCAAGGTCAAGGGAATATAGGCCTAACCTGCCCTGTCAACTTGTGTGACTATCTCGTTTTTAGTAATAACGAGTTAACCACTAGCTTGAACAGTCATGCCAGGTGGTGCATTTACAAAACAGAAGACCATATCCTTTGATAGAAAGAAGGAAGGTGTTTCTCGAATAGATAAAGGAGAAGGAAACACCAGAGTACAGTATGGCTAATAAAATGTAAACAATCGATATCGTGTTATTTTCCCCCTTCCCCCTACCACCTCCACCACTACCACGCATGCTCATCTCTCCACCACACAAGGTAAATAACATGTAGGCCCCTAGGTACATTATTTACACATCACTACATATCTATTTATGTAATATATCTGTATTTTGTGTTAATTTTTGTACATACACTTTTTTTTCTTTTTTTTTCGTACCCCTCGTAAAAATTTGTCGCTATAATGGTCAAACGGCTATAATGGACACCCTCTCCCCCCTATTAGTCTGTTATAACGAGGTTTAACTGTACCTTAAAACTGCAATTTAGTTTCTAAGCTCAGGTTCCCATAGAAGTGAAAAACATGCAATAACCCGGGGCTGCTTGGCCAGACAGCTTGAGGAACTTCAACAACATGCAATTAATGAGCCAGCCAGGCTTTACTTTTTATGTTTTCTAACAATCTTCATTGATTTTCATCAAAATATGGGTTACCTTTCACTCCACCATAAGTTAAGGGGAAATGATAGTTACATGTTTTAGAATTATTTCTCTAGTGTGTGTTTTTCAGTCATGTTTTACAGCTTTTTTAACATTTTATACTTTCTTGTCTTGCCTAGATTAATTTAAATAGCCTGAATAATTTACAGCACTCCAATTATTGTCCCTCTCTTTCCAGGCTAATTGTGTGCTGGAAATGTTAGAAAATATTGCTCCTTATAAGGTTTCTACAATCATCCTCAAGTCTAATTGTTTTAAGGAGTACAAGAAGGATAAGGTAGGTGAATGTTGTAGTTTATGCTGCAAGCAACCACTTACTTCAATTTATAGATTATGATATGGTTAAACTCTTTTATTACACAGTATCTGCTTACAGTTGGATCATTATTACAGTATGCTATTTGCATTTTTTAAATTATAATTAAGATAATGTTTTTAGTTCACTGTTATGATTTTGATTAGTTTATGATTATTTTGCTGGGAAATGATTTATGGTTATAATCAACTAACTGGGCATCATCTATGCTGTGAATTGGTGACAATATAGGAAATATTTTCTTAGCATGACATTATAGCCAGGATACTTGAAGAGCAACAAGAATGATCTTATCACCTACGGAAAAACGGACATATTGTTTTGACTTAAACTGACATCCATCTGATTCACAGACTATCACACTATCACTTGCTATCACCTACAGGTGTTGGCTATCATCAAGCAGGAACTGTCCAAGAGCTCTGAACCCCGACCCACTGATGTCCTGGCTTTGGCTCTTGTCTTTTTGGATAGAGGGTCTGCAGAGCAGGTGTGTAGATAATTAGAAGAATTATGGGTAAATATATAGTTATACTTCAGATGTCTTTGCTGAGCTTTCAGTGTATGTATAGATCTCTTGAAAATGGATTTGTTTATGATGACATGTGTTGCAGAGGGTGTGACCAAAGCCTTGCACCAAAACAGCAGAATATTAAGTGTGTTCCAGAACTCAACCCTGTTTAGTTTCATTCCTTCACTACACCACCTTGTGAAGTGCATGGCACTTTCTCTTTCTGCATAATAGATATAATCTGTATGTGGTTATGGTTGAATTTTAAGTAAAATAATTAATTATATGTAAGTAACGTTAATAGTATAGTTACTGATGTACAATTTAAAATTTATATGTTACTTTTTTTTCTTTAATTTTTGTGTGTAAGGTATCAACTGTGGTGGCATCCCTGCGAGCTTATCAGCTAGTGATGGTGTTGCTGCAGTACTCGGGTCTCCTCTTTACCACTCAGGAGGGCACCACAAGACTTTCACCACTTGCACAGGTAGATGTTTACCATTCCTCTTGAGCCACATTATACATAGGCCTCCTGCACTTTACTAGTACGGTATGTTTTGTTATATCTGCTAGACAATTAAAAGTTACAGATAAAGTACAGATAAAGGATTTGAGCACATCTTCTGCCTACATCCATCCATGGGACCCATGCCATACACAGGTTCAAAGCCATGGTTTGAATTCTACCCAGGTTCCCAGGCATTAGTCATAACATTTATTGTGACAAGCTCCACAGATTGCATGGGTGCCTATTATATCAAGGTACAAATTGTGTCATATTTTGGTAGAATATATCCTACATGTGCTTTATTTTTAATCAATGGGACTAAAGGTTGTGAAGTTTTGGTACAGGTAAGAATGTGCTTCAACAATCTGTCTGAATAATTAACCTGTCTGTATTCCTGGCTTTGACATCCTACTAGCCTTGAATGTGTTGAAACTTTGGATTGTGACTGTACAATACTTGGCATTGTGAACCAATATCTCAAGCACAACCATGTGTTATCATGTGTCTGTAAAGTTCTATCGTATTATTTGGTTTGTGAAATATGTACTTTTGTATTAATTTATTGAGATTGCTTAAATGGTGAATGGATATAATAAATATTACATTTACAGTATATTTGTTGGTATAGGCTATAGTACTGTTTTACAATTGAACATATAAATATGACGTAAGTGATGGATTATCATCATTATCTTCAGCAACTATTTGTTCAAAGCAGGAGAAAGGTGTCTCCTAACTTTTGATTGCTTATTGGTTATTTTTTCTATAGGTATTGGTGGAGCATAAAAAAGAAGTATTCACCGAAGTGTTTGTGTCACTCATTGGAGAGGGAAAGCTTTCACTTAATGATTTTGTGGATGCTTTCATAGCAGTGTATCCAATTGTGTCTTGTGGACCCGAATGTAATACACACTCTCTCTGGCTGAGGGATTTTCTGGAAAAGTTCTTTTTGGAATATGCTCACAATCCTGTGGTAAGTGTACATGATTCTGTTAAAGATATTGACTTAACATTAAGTAATGGTATATGTCTATTAATACAAAAGGTTAAATGAACTTCTTGTCTTAAATAGTATACTGTATCAAGTAACATTAAATTGATACCAGCATTCTTTTCAGAGGAGGTTAGTATATTGCTTTTTACTGGTCTAGCTCTGTTGCCTTGTTCCCTTTACAAACTACTGTACTCTACACTTGAGCTCTGATTGGTTGAGTGGCAGGCAAATGAATAATATACAGTAGTAGTAAAATTTATTATGGGGAGTCATATAATATCAGTAAAGCTGCCTTAGTTTTAGTTAAGTTCCGCCTTATAAATTCAAGTTAACCTCTACAACTGTGAACCATTTCATACAAAATAATCATGTTATTGGCAGTTAAACTGTGTCAGAGTTACTCCTTCCACAAAATTGTACTACTTTAGACTAGAAATGGAGTGCCTAAGTTTCTGTTAGTGAAAGCATGACTTACTGTATATACAATATAATAATATGATGTATATAAAAGTTGGAATAAGCGGATTTATGTTGCCCAAATTTGTATAATGCTTGTGAAGTTTAGCAATAACTATGAGCATTAAGAATTCCTGTACAGTTGATAATAGATTTTGTTTTGGTTATTTTATAGATTACAGAGCAGCGTGACCGCTATGATCGCGCCATCACCGTACTGGTCAGCCTTTACCTTGCAAGTCTTATGGGTGCATTTGGGGACAAGGTGAGCATGCTATATATGAAGTGTCTCAAACCTATAACCGAAACTTGGTCAAATTATAAATGTGATGAGATATGTGTAATTAGAACTAAAGCATGATATGGGAATGTAATGTATAATACAGTACTAATGTTATAAGAAATAATTTGTTCATCACTTGAATTGTACATACAGTATTCAATTACAGTAGTATTTAAGATATTTGTTGTTATTAGTTCATGTCGCTTTCCAAGCACATTTTTTCTAACTCTTGACACACTTCGGAATAGCAGTAGTAACTACATATTTATATCTTTTCAAAATAAAAGCTTAGAGTTGACAGTTTAGTGAAGGAGGTTCAACTAACTAAGTTGATGTTGATGCTGGGGTCCCTCCCATTTTCACAAGCCCCAACAAAATCTTTTTACACACTGGCTGCTCATTGTTGTAATTAAATTTGGACTTTGTTTAATATATAGTTACACATTATCATATTTAAATCTTTTATTTATGTCATTCCCATTTGAAAGTAGAACAGTAACATGAGATATAATTCATTTCTGCAATGTAAATTATACTGGTATATCTACATTACAGTCAAAGGAAGACCCTAACTGGAGCGATCAGCGTGCGGGCCTGGAGGAACTTTACGCCCCACGACCAATGTTTCTAGGCCTGTTGCCACCTTTCAGCCAGGAGCAGTCAGTTATTCGTGGACAGGTGGGGGAGACGGCAGAGGAGAGTTGTGCTGGAGGTAAAACTCCACCTGAAGCTGAGGAAGTAGGGAGGAATCTCTCTTCATCACTCCTACATTTACTTGTGCTTCAGGTATGTTCTGAGTGACAGTAAAACATTGTGCAATACTATTATGTAGGCCATTCTTTTATTTAATGTTTATATACATAAATATTTACATTTTCATTAGTCTTTGATTAACAAATATTTGTTTTATGGTATTCTTGATTATATTGATAAGGAATAGGGAAATGATGTGATGCAGTGCAGTAAGCCATTTAATTTTTTGTTTAAATACTACAGACTTACAGTCAAAAAGAGAGCTGAGAACCCAACTCTTTAAATGTTACCACATGAATTAAATGTTTTAAGTAGGAAAGTTGGATAATGGGAATGCTGGTAACAAAGATGTAAGTAAATTAATTTGATTAACCAGCAGGTTATTACTCAGTGAAACCATGCTGATATACATTAGCTTGTGTCGAGAGTGACAGCCCAATGTGTGAATATTCTGTAGAGTTTGTCACTAGAGCAGTATACCTAAGTTTCAGATAGTCATAGTTTTATAGATATTGACTTTGCAAACGTTAATAAAAACACTACATTCGATGTGTAAAGTTTCATATGTGGGCCAGTTTGCAACTATCTAGCTAGGTGCAGCCATTTGAGATGAAAAGACATACTGTACTGTACATTCACAAACAAAGTATTTCAAAAGTACATAATAATGTTTGTTTGTTTCTCAGTCTCTACTGAGTTCTGATCTTCCATCAGCTGAGGATCGATCCAATGTTCTCAAATTTGCAACTTCAAACCCAACTGCCTTGGGTGCTCAGTCCTTGAGGGTTCTGTGTTTGGAACCCTCACAACAGCTGGAATATGTCTTGCAAGAGTTTCCTCACGCACTTCTACAATTTGGCAAGGTAAATGAGATGCTGGTTTTACCTCGGTATGAAAACATACTGTATATGAATATTCTTGATTTCATAAATGTACATTTTCACCAGAGCTGCAGCACATGAATGTGCTATTGGGCAGACTTGAAATATCAAGGGGTTAATCCTGTCAACCATTTTGTTGTGTGAATTACATTGTTGGAATATTGACCAGGATATGTACGAGTCCCCTGCGGAGTGGGAAGACCTGGTATCCAAGTTGATTAGTCACAAGTCTAGTCTTCCTGAATCTGACCCAAGCCTCCAAGTGTATTCAGATGTCCTCAGTGGTGAGTATATCATAACTTTCCGTATCATTACTATTACTCACAGTTGTGTGTGTGTACAGGCTACCCCCATATAACGAACGTTCACACAACAAAATTTCGCTACAACGAAGGATTTACTTTACTCCCATTTGCTCGCATAACGAACACCAAAACCGCTTTAACAAAATTTTTACACGCACGTTCGCTCTCACGCTGCCAGTGATGCCAGGTGCAGGAAATATTTTTGTTTTAGGGAATTTTGAAGTTACACATGGAAATTATATAAGGATTGCTCGAGTGAATGGGGAAACTTCTACCAGACTAAATATCAAGAGTAAACAAGGATTTATTGAGGTAAAAGGGAAATGCTAAAGGTGAAGTTAAGAAAATTTTGTAAAGCAGACCTGGCAACATTGCGCTACAGTTCAAAACAATAACAGCGTCTCTCTTGTGCAGTAAAATCAGTGTAACTTTCGCCCATCATGCCACCCAAACGCTTTTATTCATAGGCAGGAGAGGGGAGAAAACTAATAGTATTCCTCATTATTTTGTGTAAAATAAAATTTTAAATGGTATACAGTTTGTATTTTATTTAAAAATTTTACTATGATAAACTCTAACTTTGTTTATGCTCCACCGGCATGTTAAATTTGGAGCACTGGAGCCTAACCTGTTATAATTGGTTCGTGCAACGAAAATTCACGCAACTAACAGTTTTTTAGGAATGTAACCCCCTTGTTAACTGGGGGTTGCCTGTACTGTTTATGTATATAATTCTTCTCGTTTTATATTCATATTTTTCCACTTATGAAGCTCTGTATGCTTGGACAGATGTACTTGGAGAGCTGGTAGTGAGTGCCCCATTAGATGTTTTCCTGCGTGTTCTACCCACCAGTCGACATGAAGAGTTCAGAGGACACATTCGTCAGTGTCACTCAGCTGCCTTGGCACTTCACCTCCGTACCTCTCTCATGACCTATGCACACAGTGTCCTTGCACAAATGTCTAAGTAGAATACTGTATGAGTATCAGAGTGTACTAGTCATATTTTTAATTGTAATCCCTTGCCATTTGAAGACATTATTGAGGAGAAACTTTATTATTGACAATGTGACATTCTTGCTACCTCCACACTTACCCTTCTTTTTCTTACCAGTGCTTTCATTGTTCCCACTACTTTTCTTCTTTGAGTTACTCTACTATCCATTTCCTTTTCACACTCCTCTCTTATCCAATGTTATTCCAAGGTACTTAAATTTTTCAACCACATCAAAATTCTAACCATTCACATACAAATTACACACTGCTTCCCCATCCCACTCCACTATTCATTCATTTTCTTTACTAAATTTACTTTTGAACAGCAGTGTTCACTCACCTCTGCAAAACTCACCATTCATCTTTGTAGATACTACTCACTGCTAGCCAACAGCACCTTTATCATCTGCATGTATCAAGTTTGATTGAGCCTAACTTTCTTTACCTTGCACCATTTCCAATTCTCTCTCCAAGAGGTTTTAAAAAGACTCAATAAATGGCTCCTTGCTCCAAGGTTAATTTAAATTACCAGTACTTTTGTGAGGGCTAGCCAAAAATTTCATGGGCTTGAGAAAAGGAGTGAATATAAGTGGGTATCTCTGTTCCTTCCCGTTTGTTTAATGTTTATTTTCCATCCCTGCCTCTGGAGCCCCCCACTGTTTAAGAAAAAGAAATGAGGTATTGATGATGATATTGACTGAATATCATTTCAGTGATCTGATTTATTATGCTACATGTCCAACAAATATTAAAAAATACTCCAAGTGTAATATACTGTAGTATGTATTAACCTGAGTTTTTATACAACAGCAGTCAAAATGCAAACAACAATATTGCCTTATGAGCTACAATTATTGATAATTAAAACATAAATTTGTAACAAGTTTACAGGTACTTCTGTATAATCTATTATAAATTATCAGGTGGATGGAAAACATTGCTGCTCACCCAGTATCTCCTGTTCATTTTATGTACTTTTTCAAAATGACAACTAGATCTACAGTGTTTAATAAAAAGTCCTTATATACAGAACACATCAAAGAAAGTTAATTCCACCTTTGTGAAACAAATTTGTGATCACATTTTGCTGATACATGTATTGAACTAAAAATGTTTAACAATATAATAATCAGCATCATGTACAGTGCTTAAGATCACACAAATTCAAGTAAATACACAAATATCCATGTGCAAACACAAATATGTTTAATCTACATACATTAACCAGAGAGGCATTCACATACACTTTACTGAACTATCTACAAAGATTACTGTTTTGGATATAACAAATGGTATAATTTATGAATGCACAAAACTAATATTTCTTTACTTCCTCATGTTTCAGTCAGTTTTAAAAGTGGGGGTGCATGAAAAATTAAATATGAGTTTTAATATATTTAACATATATAAGTGTATAATACTCAATACTAATTTGTCAAAATTAATTTTCAAAGTTACATGGAAAAAACTGGATTGCAATTATTGGCAACAAACACTCGGTGATGGATCTGAGGTAAGCAAAGGTCAACATTTCAGATGTAAACAGCAACAATTGTGAACAATTGCATTGTTTTTGGTTGTTCCAGTATCCTTGGACCACACACATACTGTAGGTGCACAATTTTCTAAGTACTGTAACCCATTTCATAGCAGATAATGGGAAATTGGTAAAATGCACCAGGGTGGTGGAAGTAAAGCCCTTGCAAGCATTTCTTTTTACTCGGTACCCTTTTCCCAAGAGCCTCCCGACCCCTTGAAAAAAAAGTAAGTAGGGTATTGATGACTGGGTTGGTTAGTTTAGTTTAAGTGTTCAAAGCTGCATTGTGGACGGGGGCCAAAGAATTTGAATGGAGAAATAATGTACAGTACAGTAGGTAAGGTAACTTGCAACAGTGTTTAATTAAATTGAGTTACTGTTCACAGTTGCACTGTGGAATGGAGAGAAGAGGGCCAAAGATTTACCATGGAGAAATAACGTACAGTACAGTACCAGGAAAGTAGCAATAAAAAATTGGTATTTGTCAAGTTTGGGACAATCATGAGGACAAACTGTAAAACATGACCTAAAGAAAATTTGACCCCTACCCCAATTACTGAAAAAGTTACACTAAATTATTTTTATGCAACTAACTAACCCAACTCCTACAAAGGGAAACAAGATAAGGGGTGAAGGGGTAGGGGGAATTTTTATAATTACTACACCACAAATATTGAATAAACCGGCTAGCCTTTCTTCTTCACAATGGATGTTTTGCACAAATATTTATACAGTAATACCAAAAGCTGTGATTTTCCTACATTTTAGACACTAGGATAAATTAGTTTGGCATATGTTTCATTAAAAATTTCTAACAGAAAAACATTGCACCC
This sequence comes from Petrolisthes manimaculis, assembly GCA_034508575.1. Lineage (NCBI taxonomy): Eukaryota > Metazoa > Arthropoda > Malacostraca > Decapoda > Porcellanidae > Petrolisthes > Petrolisthes manimaculis. Next base: position 103,517 of record JAWZYT010002746.1, read on the forward strand.
AAACCAGTAATGATTATGGAGGAAAATATGGTCATGCACCTCCACCTTTAAATTTTATTGGCAATTACTGTAATGCTATTATGTTTCTAATTTATAATTCATATAATATTGCAAACATATACAATACAACAATTGCAAAGTAACATACTGTACTCAGAAAGCAGACTGATTTAAAGTATAACTATATATAAGACAATCAAGAATGCATACAGATTACAAGAATAAAACATGACTTTAGTGTGGTTGTTAAGATCATCTGGGCATGGCACAGGCAAGGCTCAAATGGACCAGAGCTGTATGAGGGCAAGGAACATCACTGCAGTCCATAAAAGTCTGCAATAACTGGCTCATGAATAATGGGGAATCTGAGGTTAAGACAGTTATAGTAGTTCATATTCAGTCTGGTCAGCTAATGACATGTCTTATAAGGAGTTGGGTGCTTACGGCCCATTTTAGTACTGTAGTCGCTTAATCCCCTTAACATTACTTTTTAATTCAGTGTTATATATTTTTGTCATTTGACTCATCACAGAACTGTCTCTCAATTATTTAAAGGGAGCAGGAGCAACAGAAAACATCAATTTTTCCTTCTTATGTCATCAATCTTTGCAATAGCTGTATGCAGTAATTAACAAAAAATACCAGTACATAAAATTACAATTCTCATAAACAATACTGTTAATAAGAAACAAAGATAGAACTGGAACTCAAATTCAGTGATTAAGTGGTATCACTCTTTTTAGCCTCGACTCAAACACAATTAGTTGAGGCTCTAAGAAGTGTAACAGTACTAAATCAGTGTAGGTTTGAGTCCCAGCTCTGTCAATTTTTTTTTTTTTAAATACTTCAACCAGTAGTCCCCATTATAAGCAATATAAGTTAATACAAAATTACAAGGAATATGACTCATTCCTTCTTGGCAAAGGTAGGTACAGTACTGTACTTGTAAGGTCAAGACAAATTACAGTGACTAGCAGTGCAGTTGTGTTAGAATCATTAGGTACTGTATGTGAATATATAAAGAATATCTGTTTCAAGCTGTGACATTTTGCACAGTATTAGCATTAATCCTTGCATGTTACACAAGCCATATGCAGCTGTTTGTAAGTTAACAGATACAGTGCCAGTGCATGTATATTTTATAACGACATGGGATACCAAAAAAATTAACGAGTGTGTATGTTACTAACATCAGAGGGTCAAGACCCTGGACGCTGCAATCGATGGCATATACTGTATTACAATAATTTAAGGTGCTTAATTCACAGAATTTCTTGCATGTATTCAAGTTCATATGGCTTTTGTTTACTTTTCCAGCATAAGTTTTTAAAATGTATCCCCTATGATACACGGGGGAAGTTAGGATTGGGGACCCAGCTCTTTAACAATAACCCCACTAAAGGCTCAAATAGCCTCAGAGCTGGACCCCTTGCCTGTCAAGGGTCCTGCACTGGTGCTAGAGCCTCCCCATTCCTTGTACAAAAGGGAAATGGGGTATTGATTATGATGAACAAAATTCCAAATAAATTGCTCATTCAATGTACTGTAAGTGAATTATGATATTCAATGGTCAATAAACTTGGTTCACATCCCTGCTCATGTTCTTAAAATCTTTTCTTTAATAGCCTACAAAGCTTGTACAGTACAGTGTATTTATCAACCTGCAATTTATTAAATTAACAACATAAATAAAAGTAACTGTTCATTTGATATGATATTTATATGCAACTTTTAAGTACTATACTGGAACTTAGTGTAAGTAAGAGATAAGCCTATAGTCATTAACAATTGTGTTGTAAGTTACGAATAAATAAAATACAGCACAGTACTCTTTACTGCAAAGGGAATAAAAACAATAAATTATGTGGACTACAGTCTCTATATCAAGTGTATGTTATGCTTTTTCTTCATGATCACTTACATTTGTTTCATCTTCATCTACTCCTTCCTGTTCTTTCTTCATTTTCTTAGCTCTGATGTCTGCCAAAGTTTCTTCTATAGTTCGTTTGTCTTTCTTAAGTTCACTTCGAACTGAAATAATAAGGAAAAATAATAAAATTTGTAATTACAGTATAAGGACATAGAACTAAATTATTAGTGTATCTGGGACTGGGAGGCAGTAATACTTGGCCATGTGCTTCTCCAAATTTTCCTGGATAATTAAAACAAGTCCCTGAAATTAATAACTGTATATCATATCCACCATCAATATGAATAAAATTCCCTGTTCCCTCCTAGTAACACTCCAGTATGTGATGACTACGTCAGAAAAATAATATATTACTCGGAGGTCGTCATCCCCCATAAAGGGGCTGTTTTGCTCCCTTCCCCTGAAATTCTAAATGGTGAGGCTAGCCCACAAACCAGTAGAGTTAATATAAAAAGTTATACTGTAATAGTAGCATGATATGCTAAGAAAGGCACTGTTTCATGTAGATCTTTTCCCTCCTCTCAATATTCTTGGAGTTTATTTCTCTCACAATCTATCTTTCTTGGAGTGATCATATTACCTTTCTAGCTATGCAGTTGATGTCTTAATACTTCAAGAAAATATTAATATGTACTGTATATGGTATAAGGAAGATTAGGGTTAAAGAAGAAATCATGAAAAAAGTGTGGTTCGGGATCTAGAAGGGAAAACAAATTAGAGTTTATGAAGAAGTGTTAAGGACCTTAACCTTTATAGGAAAGTATTTATTTGATCAAGTACAGTAAATTTTCTTACCAAATCCAAACTGCTTGTTAACCTCTAAAATTCTTGCTGATTCTTTGCCAGTCTCTTTCCCAACCAGACGTTCGTATTTCTCTATAAACTTGCTGGAGCCCGGTTTCTTTTTAAATTCTTCAGCTCTTGCTTTATCCTCTTGTTGCTGTTTTTCTTTCTGAAGGGAAAACAAACTTATGTGAAGTATACAATTTAGTATGGTGGGTATATTAGAAAACGAGTGAGCCATTGAAAGCTTCTTAATGTTTGAGTAATAAAAACAATGCTGAGACAGCCTGGTAGCTACGTTGTCAAACTAAATCAGATGTTGCCATTGGAGTACTGTACTGTACAGTACAGACAGTTCTTTATATGAAACTATTCCTACTTGAGACTAAGTTACCAGTACTGTCTAACAAGCCATACTACATCATACTGTTCTACCCAGGGGGGCTGACTTTATTCTCTGTGAATATTTGCCATCCTCCACAGGGCTAAAATAAAGATTGTTGTAGGATCTTGTCACTTTCTAGTGGATTTGATGAGATCTGCCCACATGGATTAAAAATCCATGTGAGGTGTACTGCAACCGATGACTTTTTTATTTTTTTATCCTGCTGAGTGGACCGCCAGCACACGGGAGTGCATTATCCCTTTGCAAGCAGCAGTGTAAACTCCCTCCAGTGCTGGTCTCATGAGCCAGCCCCTTATTTATTTTAATTTCACTGCGACCAGAGTTTACCAATGGTCTATGGGACAGGAGGTCATTCTGCCCTGGGAGAACATCAAGAACAACAACACCATACTGTACTTACAAGAAAGGCTGTCTCCTTGGCCTTTTCTGGATCCCATTCTTCTCCATTTTTGTATGCATCTAATTCTTCTTCAGTGAGAGGATACTCTTTCTTGAAAACCATGACATGCCTGTCTACATCTTCAGTGCCAAAAGCATAGGTGGTAAGGCCAGCAATATCAGCCACATCCCTCCTGCCAAGATTTGTTATAATTAATACAAATACGGATTCAGTAGGTACACTTAGTTTCATTCAGGTTTAAGGGTATTTATCATACAAGTATGTATTAGCCTTCTATTACATGCTGATGGCATTCCTTCAATAGGTTTGGCTTAAAGCGTTGTAATACAAGTGAAACTTACACTATATTCCGTGCTACTCTATCCATTGGCTCAAACTTTTTCTTCATCAGAGAAACATTTTGGATGAATCTAGTAATGCGCTCCTCAATCTGAAAGAAAAGAAAAATCAATATTAATAATTCATTCTCTTTATATAGATTTGCTGTCTCGCTACCTTCTGTGAACTCCCTCATACGGGTACCCGGCTCCAACAGGCCAAACAACGTGTAAAGGGGTCCCGCAATTGGCTCATCACCCATTCCACACCAGATAATAGTTAAGTAGTTCTTTTAACTCTTCATAGCTTCTGTACAATGTAATGTTTGGAGCAACCTAAAGAGTACTATTATTAGACATATCTTTTAACCCTTAAGCTGCAGGTGACGACATTAGTCGACTGCACAGTTTTCAAATTTAAGCGTGCCCCGACATATGTGATTTAGCTCCCATCAGAGGGTGTGTATGATTAGAAGTTCCCACAAGTCACGCCAGCCTTTTCCAGCTACTGGCAGCCAGTGTAAGAATAGCTCTCAGCATGTGAGGATGTGTTTTCAGCACTCAGCTCTTGCGGTAATTACCATATATGTATGCAAAAATGACAGTGACGTTATAGCGGGTGTTTAAAAAATCACTCATGATTTTGTATTGTTTATTGAAAATTAAATTGAAACAAAGCACATTAAATTCACATGGTAAAATCTACATTAACCCCTAAATGCCTATTGATACGAATTTAGGCCTTGAAGCCGATTGTCCATTTAAAAGAACGCACTATAGAAAACTGCTTGGGCTATATCTAGCCACTTCATTGGTAACACTGGTTAGATTTGGGGCTACTAGTGAGGACTGACTATAGAAATACAGAGTCCTGCCTCTGTGGGTGGGGTGGGGGAAGGCAGCCTCTTTGATGCCTGCTCTCTCCCTACCATACCACCCACCAACACCCCTCTCTACTCCCCCACACTGACTCCACCTCCTCTCCTATCCTTCCTACTCCCTCCCCTAGTTCCCATCCTTTGATATACATACATGGGAAGCTTATATAAGTCATATCACACCTCGTTGATGTGCGTACTGAGCAATACACACACATACGCACATGTTATATGTACATAATGTTACTATATAACTATATGTGTACAGAGTAAGCCTGCAGTATGCTACATGTATTATATATATATATATTTATACTGTACTTTGAAAACTATAATTTCGTCATATTTGGTCATATTTTAGCATAATAAGTTACGCTATCTCACATTTTCCTAGGCTTTATAGGGGTAACTGCTTTTTTTCTCGGACTTTGACGCACTCCCCTTATCAAACCAGTCGACTTACGAAACTTTTGATTTCAGATTCTGGTGTGTAAAATCAAGCTCTACAAATCTGTAATAACAGAATTTCCCTAAACGAAACTTTTAAAATCACCCTGTAATTGCGGTTCAGGCGATAGTAACGACAGTAGGGGAATTGCGGTTCTTAAGGGTTAACCCCTAAAAGACCGGGGGTTGAATAAAAGTGTGTACCGCTAGGACCGGGGGTTTGGTGAAAATCATGCAAAATAGCTTGTTTTTGTATGCTTATTACTCTTAACCTACAATGAATGAGTGAATGATTTTAGTACCATCAGAACGAGCAACTCTTCCTCTTTCGATTGGTACCAACGGGTAGTCTGTAGGTTTAATGGTAACAGAATTATGACGAGTTGAATGAAGTATGGTCGCCGTACATTGAGCGCTAGTGTTTGGGTGGCTGTGCTGACCATGGCGAGGTACCGGTAGTAGAAAATGGGAGTAGGAGCACATCGGCTAAGCCACTTACCAGCACACTCGGACATAAGAAGATTAATAATCCCTCAATTTTACCCAAGAAAAAGCAGTGTGTACTTAGTCTGAGCATCCCATCCTACTATAAACCAGTATAGCCAACGTCTGGAGTAAAAAAATTGGGGAAAATTTCATAACCTTGGGAAATTTTAGCAACCCAGCATATACCGGGCCCGGTCCTTTAGCGGCAATCCGTCATATGCCGGGCCCGGTCCTTTAGGGGTTAACTGAGAATATTTGTGGTACCATCTTTGATTTGGAATGTTCATCCATAAGTCAGTGGTACACCTCGGTGTGTGGATCACCATTTTCGTAGCAATCAAGCCATCGATTTACACATGCCTGACCAACATCTGACAATATTTGATGTAACCCAATAAGAAAAAATCACATGGTGTGAGAACAGGAAGCCCATTCCACGGGACCACGACGACCAATCCACCGATCTGGGAACTGCTCATCCAGAAACTCACGAACCTCATGCGACTAATGCGCTGGGGCACCATCTTTTTAGAAAATGACTTGCTGCATGTTAGGCTAGCTACGAATGGGATACTCCTAATATAATGGTCTGGTTCGGGGATACAGAATTCCTGAAGCTTACAGAGGTAATTGTCGCTGTTGACATTCACAGTGTCCTTCTTGATCATAGAAAAATGGGCCAATTAAGCCAGCTGAGGAGATAGCACACCAGACGATTAACTTAGGCGTATCCCGTTTGTAGCAAACGTAGGAACGGCTGGTTATAGCGTGGGATTTGGGGAGCAGCTAGTTTCATGTGGAAACCGAATTTAGACGAGCTTCAGGCAATGGCTGTGGATTTGAGCCACTCTTGGCCACAAAAACACACTTAGAGGAAGCATTGCTCGTAAGATAATAAAAGGTGCTTATTTGAGGGTTCGTCACGCAATAGGTGAAATGCATATTGAGAATAAGCGCAATATACGAACCTACTACATCATTAGATTTTATTCATGTAGGTTAAGTGGTTTACACGTTATTAGCCATCAAAAATGTTCTTTACATTTTGAGCACGAGGCAGGAAAAAGGTCAGGGTTAGAGAGGTGGCGTAAGCCAGAAGGCCTGAGCTCTATCAACTAATCTACCAAGAACATACAATTTGTAACTTGCCAAAACATTAAATAGAATACTGTACAGCACTTACATGCTTCCGAAACTGATTAAGTCTTTCCCTCTCCTTGTTTCTAGCTTCTTCAACAGCTTTTTGTTGTTCTGAAATACAGAAAATTAAATTAGAAGCTACCGTACCCTACTTCATTCAAACTATAGTATGGTACCAATATACTGTATCTATCTAATATTAGGTCCACATTTTATATTTGAATGGAAAATTATATAAAAAAAGAATATAGGTAGACCCATGGCTGATAATCGTGGACCAGGAGCAATGGAAGACACAACTACTCCTGGTCCACAATTATCAACCATGACTGTACCTATTTAAGTGCCATATAAGATTTCAGATCTATCGTAAGTAATCAGTACTGGTACACAATATATCAATTGAGGAACTTTAAAATATTTTTTTTCTTTTCTGATAACTACATTTCAGAATTAATGAGTGTCAGACTGACGATTTATAATGCTTTGATTTAAAGGTAAGCAGTCAAGGTTTTTTTTTTTTTTTGGCAAGAAATGCTATCACGTTCAGTATTATAGACCTACAGTAATTTATGTTTTTTATGTTTTCTGTGCTTGAAGTACTTTTTGAAATGCCGCAGAGGCAACCAGTAAAGCTACAACATACAAGTATATATTAGCTATCCAGTTTCTGCATTGGGGTGGGGGGAGGGGGGTTAAATGCTTCCCTCTTCCCACTAGGACAGATTAATGCCTTTAGATAATTCCATGGAGGTTCTGATAGATGATTCTGTTGACTTGAGAGGTGAGGGGGCGAAGCCTTTCTTAAATTTGTTTAACAATTGCAGCTGTAGGATATTTTACATTATTTGTGGGGAGTACATAAATGGCAAAAATAGAATTAAATACAGATAAAAAAATATGGAAATAACTGGAGATATTGGCAGAATGTGAATACTTAACTTACACTATAATAACCCATAACAACATTACTAACTTAGATATGCATGGCAATACGTAAATGGCAAAAACAGAATTAAAGGGAAACATGGACATAACTGAAGGAAATATTGATTGACAAAATGTGAATTCTTAACTTACCTAATAATAAGTGAATACTTAATAACCAAACATATTATTATTAATTCTTCTATATACCACCATTCAAAGAACTTCCTCAGTCATAATGTATACAATGACAACCTTTATAATTATAACCATAACATTTAATAAGTCGGTGACAAAAACGTACCCTCTTGATAATATACATTACATTTCATAGTATTTTTTTTTTTTTTTTTTTAACCTTTCAACATTTTATTTTGCTCGTCATTCACACTGTTTATTAATTTTTTTTTACCTTTCAATATTATTTTTTCTCCTCTTCACACTATTTGTTTAACATTTTCTTTTGCTTGTCATTCATACTAAGATCATTATTATTATTATTTTTTTTTAACTTTCAGCATTTTCTTTTGATCGACTTTTACACTATTTATTTAGTTATTCATTTAACAGCTTTACCTTTTAACATTTTCTTTTGCTTGTCATTCACAATGGGTGGTTTGTCCATTTTACTCATGATGGAGTCTAACAAATCCATGGTGTTCAAACTTTATCTGGAAAATATGGATCGATTGATATTACAAGTGCCACAATAGCAAGGTCATATAGCACCAGAAGGTGATGGGGAGGTTCACAACAGCAAGTGAGGTCATATTGTAATAGAAGAAGGTGATGGAGAGGTGAGACTACAAGAAATGAGATATTTAGAACACAGGTCAAGAGAATATTTAAGAGAACATGGGTCAACAGAATAATTATAACACAGTTAAAATAAATATATAGAACACTGGCCAACAACAGGTCAAGAAATATTTAACGTTAGAACACCGGGGTTAACAACAGGTCAAGAAAATATTTAGAACATGGGTCAAGAGAATATTTAGAACATGGGTGAAGAGAAGGTAAAAATATAGAAGTACGGAGTTCAAAATGCCCTATCTTAGAAATGGGGCATTTGCAGAGGAAATATCATAAGTTACAGAAAATAGTTTTAGAATAGTCTAAATAAGTGGGTAATGTAGGTAGAAAAACCGTACAACAGCAATTCTTTCAATAATTACGAAATATTTGTATCCATTTGTTAATGGTAAATAATGAAAGAATTACCATTGTTGTGTATGGCTTTTTGACCTTCACTACCCACTAATTTAGACCATTCTAAAACTATTTTCTTCTATGGCATTTCCTCTGCAAATCCCTATATTCAAATTAGCCTGACCTTACCTAACCTAGACCGCATCAGACTACCAGGACCAAACCTGGGCAGACTACTGGGAAATAATCGTGATAAAGTACCGAAAATGACCGGGGCAAAATACTGGGACTTAGCCGGATATAGCAACACTGCTACAAAACTGTAATTCTTTCAATAACTAAATATTGTGTTATTTATCCAAGTAATTTGAATATCGGCATTACAAGTCAGAGATGCAAATAGAGTTTAGTAGTTATTACACAAGAATTAAAATACAGACACAGGACACCAAACAAACAGAGATATATAAATACAACAGTACAAGGGCTAATTAAATATTACAGAAGGGAAACACAATAACAACAACAGTAACTTACAAGGGTTAATTAACTGTGTAATATTTCAAAGGGAAACACAAAAACAACAACAGTACAAGGGTTAAATGTATATATCAAAGGAAATCACAAGAAGAAAAGATAAGACACAGTAGCATCAGCAGAGCCACACTTTTTTTTCGGCCTCAAAGGTTTTGTAAACAAATATTACAACGTTAAGTCTTCAGACACATGGAATATATATACCTACCTGACAAAGTGACAATTGTGATATAGTTATATATACATATTTTTTAGCACTCTGTAGATAATCAAGTGTCATTCTTTTTATTTTTCGGACTTTATTTCAGGGGTGTAATGATTATCAAAGGCTGTTAGGACGCGGTTAGAATTTTTTTTTTATTCATGAGGATGTACCGTGTAGATAATCGAATGTTAACTTTTTTATTCTTTTATTTTTTTTTCAGTGGTGTAATGATTTTCAAATGCTGTTAGGACTTTAATGTAATATATAGATTTAATTTTTTACTCACGAGGATGGAAAATATATATTCATCATCATCATCGCCAGCCACCCAGGGTAATGTCGAAGTGCACAAGCCAGTGATGACGTTATTTTTAAGGTTTATATATACATTTGGCCGAGTATATTGCTCACCAGTGTAATATTGTTGTTATTAATTGTACCATAGATGACCTGACAGCTGATACAACCCCTGATAATGATGATAATGAGGTGAAATTGGGTTGTAAAATAAGGGTTATGTGTTTACTTGTGTTTACTGATTTACTTGTTTACGTGTTTGGTGCTTATTTGTTCAATGTTTATGTTAACATTTTGACTTGACAACTGATATAATCCCTGATAATGATGACATTCAGGTGAGATGAAGGTGGGAAGTGACTGGTAGGAATTTTGGTTGGCCAAGGGTCTGTGATTAGTGGTTGTTTTAATTAGTATTTTGACAACTGATACAAACCCTGATAATGATGAAATTAAGGTGAAATGAAGGGGTAAATTGACTGGTGGGAATTATGGTTGGCCAAGGTTCTGTTTATCTCTATCTGTATCTCTAACGTTAACTTATCTATGTACTTCCCCAAGGGGGTGGCCACGGCAGAAGTGTCTCCAGTTTTCCCTATTCCAACATTCAATCCTTATTACATGGTCAAGCCCTCCTCTGCCTCGTGTTTCTCTGGAATATTTTTACAAGTTGCCACAACTCCATTTCGAAAATTTTACTATTACCAGTGTTTATATTTCACTATTACAAACAACTTTTCTATATATCATTTCTTCTGCAAATGCTGCATAACAGTAGTTACCTCTTATAGTTAGGTCCCGGTAGTGTGTCCCAGTCCAGATTAAGTTAGGTCAGGTCAGGTGAGGTCTGACTAATTTCTACTGTATATTTTTTCCTGCTTAGGTCCCGGTAGTCTGCCCAGGTTAGGTCCCGGTAGTCTGCCCAGGTTAGGTCCCGGTAGTCTGCCCTGGTTAGGTCCCAGTAGTCTGCCCTGGTTAGGTCCTGGTAGTCACACTAAATCTTTCTACGATTTTTTTTTTCCAGTGAAATCCTGTTGTGGCAACTTGTAAAAATTTACCATTTCTCTCCCTTTCATACTCTTCCACTCTGTTCTGCCATCTAACCAGAGGTCTGCATCTCGTACTAGGTCCCACAACTTCACTTCCATACACCTTCCTTACAAATTCCTCACCTTTCATTCTCTCCACATGTCCAAACCACCTCAATGTATTGCACTTCACCCTCTCAACCACTCCACACTCAATACCAATTGCTTTCTCACTCATACCACATCTCATACACTCAGTACTTTCTCCATCCAACCTAGTAAGTCCACTTGCTCCTTTCTAAGTTAGTAACTCATTTCCTCTGCACCTATTCTATGTCCATGTCTCTAATGCATATGCCAGTGTTGGCAGGATTATACTATTTCTTAGTTTCCTTTTCACTTTCATACTCACACTTCTACCCTTCATAATCCTCCTTAGTGACCTGGCTACCCCTCATTGCTCTCTCCCTAATTTCTCCTTCCATACTTCCATGTTTACACAAACTGTTCCCAAATACTTAAGCTCCTTCACTTCCTCCACCCTCCAAGTTTTTGTATTTACTTAATAGCTAATTTACTTGTCTTACATGTTTGGTGTTTATTTTCTTAGTGTTTATGTTAACATCTTGACTTGACAACTTATGCAACCCCTGATATTGATGATATTGCAGTAGAATAAAGGGAAAATTGAAGTGGTTTCCTTATGATAAACGACAAGTAGTTTTTATTCAACCAAAAGAAAGCTTTCAGTCTCATGAAAGGATGAGTAGCGTTAGGCACTTCTGGTATATATCATTGTCTTGATAACCGTGAAATATTTGATTAAGGGAAGGGTAAAATTTTTGCATTTTAGGAGAAAAGTTTCTGTAATTATCTAGTATATTGCCATTTTCTATTACAATGTTTCTACTCTCTATATTCACTAATTTATACCATTCTAAGACACTTTTCTTCTATGGCATTTCTTCGGAAATGCCTCATTTCTAAGATAGGGCATATTCAAATGGGGCATTTGGAATTAGCCTGACTTTATCTTACCTAACCACAGCAGAATACCGGGACCTAACCTGGGCAAACGAATGGAACCTAACCATAGTAAAGTACTGGGACCTAGCCAGAAGTGGCAACACTGCTACAAAATGGCAACATACTATATATAAATACCAAGTTTCATCCAAACTATGCGAAATAACATTATTTTTGTTAATTTAGTCCTGTTTCCTTGCATACTTTTGAGGAATCAAGGTGTTTAATGTACCAAACGTATACTCTCCCCTTAATTAAGGTGAGGAAATATTCACTCGCTCAGAGGGTACATTGGAGCATTTTGATTCCTCAAAAGTATGCCAGGAAATAGAACCAGGTTAACAAAAATAATGGTAGCCTATTACTTGGAATAGTTTGGAGGAATCATTTGCTTCATTTAGAAATGCAGTGTACTCCGGTAGGCTACCCCCTTAAGGTACAGAGCAAGACCGTCGTTATGCATGGTTTGGCCAATGAGGTGACAGACTAAGGGCCGTATTCAAGAACATTCGTTGGTGAAAACAATAGTGTGGTACTGGTACGATGGCTCTATTGTTTGCCTGTGGAATCATACAGTTACCACACCATCATAATTATACACCATGAATGATTTGGAATACAGCCTTAAGTTGGGTCACAATAGTATTTGCATGATATGTCAGGATTGGTTTTGCAATGTAAGTTCATGCTCTATGTATTGCAGATGATTACTAGTATGTCTTTAATAAGGACTTACCTGGCAAAAAATGTCCTATTGATATTTGAGTCTTACAGAAAAAGCTATTTATCTACTATTCATTTTATGTTCTCATGTTTTACCCAGTTCCATTCAGTGCAGATAGTGACTACTATGGACAGCTAGACCACTTATGTCTATTCTGATGATTTATGAACTGATTTATCATATAAGGATTTGGTATGTGAAAGTCTTCCTAATTTTAATGAGACCTGGCTGAGTCAGGTCAGGTTTGGATACTTCTAGAACGTTGTTACTGGTATTTATATACTGTACAATTAATACATTCTTTGGATGTCCCAAATGTGTGATAAAAGCAAGTAGGCTAGTTCTCAAATATTACCCATAGAGCCAGTACGCTGACTCAATTTTTTTTTGTTACATTATAGACTTGCTAATGATTTCACTCCCCACTATTCAGAATTAACACTGTACGAAGAAGTTGCTAATGTGCCATCATGGTGGATGTTGGAGGGGGAGCCAGGGAGAGTTTCCAAAGCCTATGTATGGAGGAACCTGATGCAGTCTTGGGAGCAGAGAAAGAAAGTTGTTATTCTCATCCCCACCACACACCTCCACCTTTAAACTGGCGTCATACTATGCTGGTTAGTGTATTGTACTGTACGGTGTTACACTAGTTGAGAGTTACTGTGTTGCAGATAATGTTATTTCTTTTTTCCTTTAAAGTGTCACGCAATCTTTGTTATCCAGATAGGCATATGAGAGCATTATATATTGGCTAAGGTAATAATATTACTTGTACCGGTACCGGTATAAATAATTGTTCATGCACATGTGAGGTAGAGGCAGTAGCCTACTTTCTAATCAAGTTACTGTAGGCTATTGTACAGATAATTGGCAATGGCAATGAGTGGCTGTTTCATTTGATGGTATAGATTATGTGATTGATTAATGCAGTTAAGGATACCATAACAGCTATTTCATGTTGACAATTTTTATAGGGTGAAGGGATCACAATCGAAGGACCAGTGGTGGAGTGTATCCCACCAGACACATTACATATTAAGAATGATCCTGAGAACCTGGTCAGCATGTGTAGCAGCTCTGACCCTGGTACTGAGGCTGTTGAAGATGCTCGGGCCAGGGGGCGTCTCCTGCAAGAAATTACTCGAGTGGCAGAAACATTTGAACCATATGGAGCATCTCCTACCCCAGGGTATAGAAGTTATGACCTTCCACCTGAAGCTTCAGCAGTATCTGAGTATATTCGTAAGTAGCCTTATCTATCAAAGGTGTTTTGTGCTTTAAATATCTTTATCCCCTTCAATAAAAAATATTTCTACCACATCATATGATTCAAGTTGAGAAATATGTGTTGTTGTCAGCATATTGGATACGGTACTACTAATTCCTTCAAACCATGTCCTTCCCTCTATGTGGATGCTGTCATGCATCATAGGTTTAAAGATTCCCCGATAATGCCAGTTGCTTTTATCCATCATGAACATGCTGTAAGATCTTGGTAGATTTTATTACAGCAGGATCATGTGACATATGATGTGAGATGACTGGGTTGATTTATCTTTAGAGTGGTATTTATGATTTGTTACTTAGAAATATCAAGTGGCTAACTTTATCATAGTTCCAGATACACCTAATTGGTTATGGAATAGAAGTCCAGTAGAAGACAGGGGCTTGGGAGGTCCCAGCTCTGGAAACCTATTGACAGGGCCTGGTCAGCAAGGAGATGCTGGCATTAACTCATTGCCATATGGTGTAGCATCTCAACTCATTCCTGATGCCTTCTCATCTCTTCCTCCATTGTCTGTTGCACAGACTCCTGCTGTTGTTCCCACATGTTCTTCAGTAAGTTTTCCAAAATTTATAGATTCTGACTATTATTATAATTATAATTGATATACTTGTATCAATGGTGTCTGTACTGTAATGCCCCATTATTCATTAACACTTTCGAGCACGGCTGACATACAGTATATACAGCGTTTTAGGAATAATAAGTACTGTACAGTATACTTTGCGCTCGTGTACAGACGCCACTCTGGCATCCTAATTTTTGAAAATCCTTATTAAAAGTAAACCATTGAGCAGATGTAGTTCAAATTTGGACACCACATAGGTGTCCTCTACACTGTTAACATATAAAATATGATGAAACACACACTGCATGGACAGTCTGGCTGCCCTCCTCAGTCAGTTTCCCCAATGGACCTGTCCACTAACTACCAAAACGTTGCGAGATTCGCCAAATGAATTAATTCGCCAGGTATACGGGCATCGACAAGAACCCAGTGCTTTCGATATAAAATGTTTCTTGTAGTAAATATAAGCAATTGAAGTCTATTTACCAATTTAATATTGTGATAGATAGTTAAACTATATTCTGATGTGAGACTTACTGCAATAAGGTGGTTTATAAAGATTAATAAAGCCAAATACATACAGTCATCGATACGGTCATAAACAATTTTATTTTGTGTTCAAACTACACATTTCTTGGAACTAAAATTCCAGTTGATGCATAACGAGCGAATGAATGTTTGGGCAGGTCATGAAACAATGTCATTGACTAATATGCATAAAATATTGAAAACTTGGTAGCCGAAATTCCATAACCATACAAAGGCTGCACCTTGGGTTACACAGTATTGCCAGATGCGAGACGCACCTCGCTGACATTTTCTATAGGCTTTTAGTCTATTTCTATATTTAAATTAGGCTATATACCACGATTTTACCTGGTAAATTACTTGCTAATATTACTGAGCAAGTAATTTACAATTTGTGCAATGGCAAGCTAGTACTTAAATATAATGTAACAGATTATTTGTTTCATTACCTGTTACAACAGAGATCTGGTATCACTGTTGCAGAGTGAGTACACAATTCAAATTCGGCCAGTGTATACATTCTTGCTTTGCTATATATTTTTCAAAATACCTGTATATACATGTGTAGTGACAGATTATGACTCAAAATCAAATACTGTACATTAAATATAAAATGTGAAGAGTAGACGTGAGTCGTCATCGTCGTATGTTTACAGCCGATTTATCTACATTAGGTTCCTTTCATTATGCCTACATATCGTTAACTACAGTACTGTATTTAAAAGTTTCTAAAATTGTATTGAATATTTCTATGGCAAAAAATTGGTATACAACAACCAATTATTAGTATACCCATAAAAAATATGTATAATTATTTCATCTGGCGAATCTGCCAAGCCTCGACTAGTTAGTGGACGGGCACATTCAAACTAGCGCACCATACGTGAGGTGTGTCCTGCCACACCCATGCGTGCAGTTTAAACATAGGCCTAGTACTGTAGGTTGTTACAATCTGATATGTGTTAATATTACATGGGAAGTATATTATTGCTAATATTCTGAACTTTTTATGCACCACTGTAATAAATTGTGTACAATAGCGTGGCACACCTCTACCCTCTGTTTTGGACCTATCACCTGGCCCCCACCAGCTGCCTCTCCTGCAACCCACCAATATAACCCCTGCCTCCACACACATGGTTATGGGCTCCTCTCAGCAACTAGAGGTGATGCAACCCTCCTTGATGGCCTTAGACCTGGCTTCACACCACAACCTAGATGAGAGCTTGATGGTAGTAAATGAAGGGGAAACACATCAAGCAAGCCAACAGTGTCGTGAGGCTGACACTCTTTATCTGAGCAGCCAGAACCTTAAGAGTCACATTAAGGTATTTTTCATAATACTTTATGTCTGCTAAGTTATTTGGAAATCAGCAAAATTATGAAGTTACTACTGGAAATATTTAAATGTTCTGATTAAAAAAATGGAATAGAAAAATATATATAAAAAAAAAATTCCATCTTACATCGTAGGCTACTTTTGATATATGTTTGGAACCATGTATTATTTCAGGGCAATTCAGAGGCAGTGCCTTTTCTACATGACAAACAAGGGGACACCATTCAAGCATCAACAAATTCCCATCCTAAGCCCACAGTACAAACTCTTAATAGATTGTTTAAATGTACTCAGTGTGACCAAGCATTCTCAAAAGCAGAAAAACTAAAGGTGAATAATTTTACAAGTTTGATTATGATTAAGCATGTGGTATAATAGTATTTACTACTCAATGCAAGTATGGTAAACAGTTAGTTGGAGGAAAATATAGTAAAAATTGGAAATTGGGACACACATAGCCTATTTACATTTCGCCTATACAGGCATTTTCCAATCCCTGTTTAGGTCAAATGTCAGTACAATCCAAGTTTGGTGTTTATTTCCTCATTACCTCTTGCATACTAATGTGTAGATTCCTTAGTGTGTACTTTTCATACTAAACTTATACTGGTATTTTTGCTATATTGTACAGGGCAACAAAAAATTTCAGTAACCTTTATTTTCATACAACATAATTATAAGTAAAATTCATATGTAAAAGCAGCTACCATAACCCACCTCTTAGTTACCTGATTCATCCATATTCTCTTGCATGTATTCGCATTTAGCCTAGGTATCGTAACTCATTGAGATAATGGATGATTTGTGACAAATTTTATAGTATTAGATAAGATAATTAGAAGCATCAGTTAACCCCAAACTGTCAATGGAAATTTGAAGACATAATTATAAACAGCTGGGGCAACAGGCTGCCATGAGCAGGTGTGGACTGTTGGGGTTATGGTCACTTCTAAGGTTGAAATTTAGTGTAGAATTGACGTGAGAATTTTCAGTTGCAATGAGCACTGCATCATAAAACTAATCACGAAGTTCTTTACGGTATACTGTATTACTATGATGCAATAAACTGCAAAAGTAATGTTGATGGTGCTGAAGTACTATACAAATGTTATATAGAAATTCCTGTCTTCTTATCCTCAGGCTCATGAGCAGACACACACAGGAGAGAGGCCATATAAGTGTGATGAATGTGGCACAACCTTTCTAGCTAAAGCAATGCTTTTAAGACATCGCAGGGTAATAATTACTTTCTTAATCCATTCTTTCTTGCACACACACAGAAATAATATTAAATGTAATCTTGAAAGTTATGGGAAACCAACCTGATGTACAGTATATTATTAAACTGATCCCGTTAATGCATGATTATATTAATTTAATCAGAGTTCATTAGTCCACTCAAACTTGTTGGAAGTGGTAGCACCTCGGTATACATTACACAACCTGCTGTTATATTATACAAGATATAATTATTTGTATATTTACTGAAATAATGTTATATGAAACCCAAGGGGATTTTTTATAGAAGATATGAAAATTACCCTATGTTATGCAATTATTTAATAACTCCCAAGTTTTTCTTCTCAAGATTCATCATTATCAGCAATAGGATGTTAAATAATGAGATACGCTGTAGTGTAGTGTACTTTGGAGGAAGTAAATCTATATATTCGCTAATTATACTGTACAGTAGTTCCAATTATTCTTTTATCTAGTAATGGGAAGTGATTTTTAATTATTGCTTCCTTCCTATTTTAGACTAAGTGGAAGTTAATTCACTTATGTTGTATTGATAAAAACATTTTCTTCAGGTACACAATGGTGAGAAACCTTACCAGTGTGATGTGTGTGAGACCTACTTTACTGAATCTGGCAGTCTAAAGGTTCACAAGCGGCTACATAGTGGAGAAAAGCCATTCAAGTGTGATGTATGTAATGTTGCTTTTAATGGTGCTGGAATGTTGGCAACTCATAGGAGGAAACATACAGGAGAGAAGCCTTACATGTGTGATGAATGTGGTAAAACTTTCCGGCTTCTGTCTACCTTAAAGAGTCACAGGAGGAGGCATACAGGCGAGAAACCATTTGTGTGTGAATTGTGTGGGTCATCATTTGCTCAGCGCGCTGCAATGCAACGACATAAAAGGATTCATTCTGATCATAAACCATGGGAGTGTGAACAGTGTGGGTATAAGTTTAGAGAAAAAGAGAATTTAAGGAAACATACTGAGCTGCACAAAATAAAATTGCAACACTTGTGCACACTGTGTGGTGCTGGATTTAATAAGGCAAAACAGTTAGAAACCCACAAGATGATTCATAATGGAGGTGACAGACCATATAAATGCAATAAATGCCCGTCCACTTTTACTAATCATAAGTATCTAACTCAGCATAAAAAACGTGTACATGATAGAAAGGGAGCATTACGATGCGAGGAGTGTAATGGAAAATTTAAGAGAAAAGAGTCCCTTCGCTCTCACATGAAAATACACATGGGAGTAAGACCATTTATATGTGCGGAGTGTGGAGCTGCATTTAACCAGAAAGCTTCTCTAACTAAGCATATAAGAATACATGCTGATGATGTATCGTCTGATTTGAGAAATTGTAATAATTCTGTCAACAGAAAAACTTACAGTGATACATCATTTGACAAGTCAAGTATTAAAGATATTGATGATATAGCAGAACATCCTTTATATAGCTGTACCATATGCAGTGATAACTTTTCCAGTCAAAAAGAATTAGTTCACCATAAAAGATCAAATCATCCTGTACAGAAAAGTGCTCATACAACAGATCAAGATGATGACAGTAGTGAACATATTAGAGATAAATACATTTGTGAAGACTGTGATCAAACGTTTTTCCGTCGACGGCAACTCAAGGCACATAAAAAATATTGTCCTTGTAGCTGTCCATCATACCAGACTGTATCCACTGAGAAGGTTCAGACAGTAGTTGCATCATCCCTTCATAATGACCCCAAGGAAGTGGATGCAATAAAACTACTAACAGCAGCACTTGGAGTGACTGGGAATGACTGCAGTCATGAAATCGACCAGCACCGTCAGTCCCACCACTCACCCCCATCACCACACAATTATCCTTCCCCCACACCCATTTCACCTCATCATTACCAGTGCCATTCACCCCTTTCTCCTCATCAGTACCCTTCTCCATCTTCTTTATCACCACATCAGTTCACATCCCCATCACCGCATGCCTCCACCACAACCATTACTACAGAAAAAGATGAACAACATTGTCAGGATTTGTTTACATTTACTACAAGTAACTCAAGTCCTCATCAAATTCAGTACAGTATTACCCGGCAGGAAAATGATCAACTCCAACTTCCCCAACAACAGCTGATGCATCTCCCTCACTTGTCTACACAAATGCATGACAATATACACCAGCCATCTGACCATTTACAGCAGTTGATTCAGCAGCAAAATGCACTGAAACAGCTATCTGAAGATAATATACTTAAGTTAGCAGAGGAACACAGTCAACAACAGCAGACGTCCCATCACTATCAACAGTTATCTTACATACAACAGACAGATCATCATTCCAGTCATTATAATTATTATACTCAGAGCCATGACCTTCCCCCAGAACCACTAAGCCAGCAACACCATGATCCTTCTCACCATCTCACACACCATAATGTTGACCTGCATCAGAGTTCCAGAGAGTGTGATGATATACAAGATCATGTACAACAAAACTCAAGACAACACATCCTTCCACAGGAATCAGTAAAGCAACAAAAACACTTAACACAAACCTCAAGACAACACAGCCAGACTCTCAGTGAGCAACCTAGTGTTGCGAATAATCTGTCATCTTTAGTGCAACGACCAATACTTGAAACAAATCAACAACAGGAACCAAGTCATCAACATCATCTCCGAATTGATTCTATTGAGGAGCAGCAGTTTTACAAAGATACGTCACTGTCACTGTCAGGTCAGCAACACTTTCCTCACCATAATCAGAGCTTACACCTTGATCATGGCCTTCCACACTCACTTCCAGGAGATAAGGATTGTGATGAGTTGACTACAACCCTCCATCACCACTGCCACACTCAAAACCACGAGCTGCAAGAGGAGTTATACCAGTCAGAGGAAGATAACCAAGGGGAAATTAAACAGCATTACCACCACCACCATCATTCGCTACTCCCTCACCACCATAGTCAGCACTTTAAGTTGGAAGATCCATATGGTGTTACAGTAAAGAATGAGCTTGTATCTCATACATATTCATAATTATTTTCACTTTTGAAATGATGAAGATTTGAATCCATGCAAGGGAATGAACTGGAGGGAGGATTTAGCTATTTATTTAGATAACATTCAACATAATGGAAATCCCAGGTATTGCCTTTACATTTGAAATGTGTCTCAGGAATCTAGGTCTGACAAACATCTCTGGATTTACAGTTGAAGATATTTGCTGTTGATGCATTCCATTGTATTGCTAAATTAGTAATTTAAAATAATTTGCATTGAAGGTACAGTCGCAGCACATAGTCCTTGATCAGGGTGTAAGGGGAAATCTGGTACAGGAATATGTGCTGTGACTGTACAGTTATGGTAATTTGAGTTTGAAATTATTTTCTTGAAAAGCAAAGGTTCATGAGATCATCAACAGTATATTGCTATTAATTACTATGAGAATTTTGGTTTGATGTAAGAGCTTTCATTGGAGTAAATTACATTGCAGTATCGGTATCTGATAATTAATCAATACAGTACAACTTTT
Organism: Petrolisthes manimaculis; assembly: GCA_034508575.1. Lineage (NCBI taxonomy): Eukaryota > Metazoa > Arthropoda > Malacostraca > Decapoda > Porcellanidae > Petrolisthes > Petrolisthes manimaculis. Next base: position 124,702 of record JAWZYT010002746.1, read on the forward strand.
ACAATATTAAGAAGTACCATGCAGTACTAAGCTTGCAAATAATCTTCCATACTCTTTTATCTACTGTCATTTTGGGTAACTGGCTAAATTGTTAACGTTGTTAACTGTTAGCATTCAGTCCAGATAATATTTTTATATTATGGCAATGAATTCTACTGTTTTGCAAGAGATGATTAATAGCAGTTACATGATCCAAAGAGTAAACATTAGTTTATTGTAATTGTAAGTAACTTTGCTTTGTGCAGTACTGTATATGCTATTTGTTTTTATTTGTACAAAGTAATTTTATACTGCGAATTAACATTATCTGGATAAAATGAACCTTTCATTAATTATGTAATAAAATTAGCATATCCAGAAGGATTTAATATTTACCCAACTTAATTGAACTACTGTTACAGTACTGTGCATTGTTTTGAGGGATAAGGGATGAGGACTAATAATGTAAACCACTTTGTTGTGTACCCCGTAAGGGGAATATTGCCTCTTAGTGATGTGGGCAGTACTTGGCACTCCAGCCACTCCCTTTAATTTCTTCAACAGTCCCTCCTATTTTTGTGTTTGCTGTCTCACATACTGTATATCGCCTACCTTTAGTGTTACAAAGTCACCCAGGCCTAGGGTGATCTTTCTTTCTAAGTTAAGTTAATTTCATTACTTCAACTGTCCTTCCTGACCTATCTGTTTCATACTTGTTGTCCTTCCTCTTTATTACCTTTTACCTTCTCCTACAGGGTCTCTCAGACTTTGAGTAGTCATCTTTCATCCTTAAATCGTTCCCTTCTTATCACTCTTCCTCTTCAATCCTTGCACAGTGAAGAGACTTATTAGGTTAATAGACATACGGGTCTGCTATACCATCACAGAGATGGAAGACCAAAGAGTCCTTGACACAAGCAAATTCCCTTAGTGCATCCAGCATCGGTGCGAGCTCCATACACAAAGTAGTAGGTGTTGGGATATCATCAAGTTGGAGAATTATTTTCTGGTAGAAGAACAGTGGTACCGTATACAGTAGCAGGCTAACTAGTTTGTTACTGAGGAAATTGAATTTCAGTGTTTTTCCCAAATTGTTCTTAACCCGTCACTATACTAAAAAAACAAGGATATTAAATCAAGACATGGCTGGATGTCCATTTATTATTCCGCTTTGTACAAGTTTAGTTGAGGGATATTATCACAGAGTTAGTAGTTCATACACAATCCGCCACTCAAGATACCTCACGCACCACGATATAATATGCAATAATAGAATAATACTCGTGATGAGATACTGATCATAACTTATATAATTTCAAAAGGTAAATTCCCATGGAAATATACACAATAATAATAATTATATCTATAAATATACGTAATAAATGACATTTATGTTGATACAGAAAGTTTAAATAATAATAATTTCGTTCACTTGGATTCTGGATACATAAAAAACTTTAACTTGTAATGTGCTACATACACCAATATACAGTTGACCACACATGAATCTGGTATGCCTCGCTATTTGAGAAATAGCTACAATAGGAAGAAAAGTGAGCAAAAGTTATAGTTTGTTGACAAGTAAACTAATAAAATATTACTGTCTGCCTGTCAACAAACTACATCTTTTCCACTTTCCTCTCTTTTGTAGCCACCGCACAAGTAACGAACCATATTAGCTTCATGTGTGGGCAACTGTACATTATAATATTGACGTCATGCAGAGTATGGTCATAGTAATACCTAAAGCTTTGGGGTCTAGAAAGCGAATAACATTGTCGCATATACTGTACAGGTTATAGGTTTCAAGTTATGTATCCAGAGAGCAAATTACTTACAAGTGATGAATAAATATGAGTCTTTCATCATTATTTACATATTGCCCCGCCCTTCGTGGAATGAGGATCACCAGTTATGTGAATTTGATGCTTCATTGTCTTCGTATGACGAGCATTGTCAGTTAATCGGACGATGGTTAGCTTGGCTCATTCAGGAAGCATGGCAGTAATGACTTCCCATAACAGTACCAGCCAACGAAATTATTAGATATGAATAGAACATAGCTATGCAATTTTAGTCAAGAAGTTCACGAAAGATTGAATATTTCTCATTTTCAAATTGAACACTAGATTATAACTAGGACCTGTTAACCAACAGCCGTAATCGGGAGTATATTTTCGTTCCTCAAGAACTGAAGAAAAATATTGAAGCAGACAAGTTAGGCTACCTATGCGTTTAATTAATTAGCAGTCACTTTCGTTTCTGTTATTAACGTAAACCACTGCTTGCAATGTTAAAAAGATATATCTGCTATCGATACTATGTGCGAATTATAAGGGGCTAAATCACCATTTGCTCCATGCATGACTATTCCAAGATAGATGGTCTACGTAGCCAGGTAACCATTGACTAACACACCAACAATTATATAATGATGCATCACACTCAATAAATTTCATAACTGGCGTGGCGTCTTGAGAGTGCCGGCCCATATTAAATAAGCCACTCACAATTCTAGGTGTATAATATAGGTAAGGATTGCGATATAGAACCTTGCTTGTAAGCTTCGTAAGTATAATAACTACGCACCTATTAAACAAGGAATTGTGGACAGAGCACTTTGTGGGAATCAGTTTATTAAGCCTACTCTGCTCTGATTTAATTGTTATTGCTACGTAATAATAATGGTAAAGCTCTTAGTCCCTATATACTGTATTTTTAAGGTGATAACTTTGACTTATTTCAGGCAACCTATTAGTTTAAGATAATGTCTTGAATTACGTAATGATTCCAAACATGTCTCCAGTTTCCAAAAATTGCTATGTTAGTTAGGTTGTATAATAATCACATTTTGTATGGCACAGACAAACTAGTAGACTGCCTACATAATAAGTCCGTTGCCTTCATAGCTTAGGTTAATAATTTTAATACTGGAACTGATCACCAATTAATCTCATGAAAACTAATTAGTTATGACGGTGCTAGTAGTTACCTGACATTTTTTATTGCTTGGTGTTAGTCCAAGACAATTGTCCATAACCTAAGACATTATAATTATATTGATTAACCGAAAAGTTTTAAACTTTGGACGGTAATGTTAGACTGGAACGAATAAGAAAGCACACGCGACTCTCGTAGTTACCGAGTAAAAAGGTAAATATGATTCTTGGACTGTGGGTGTATGATGTTCAAAAATACTACATCACTGTATATAATATTATAAAATCTGTGAAGAGTATGCATTATATGGGCATATTAAGTACTCAGCTATTTTTATGGTTTATGAGTAACTCATACTGCATTTTGGAATGGAAGGATACGCAACTCGGTTTTCACTTTCGTCCTACCAGCATTAGCGCCACTTTTGGGTTTGGTTAGAACGAAACACAAATTTAATAGTCTACGCTAAAAATGTCGCATGAGAAAGTTAAGTTTTGTCGTGTTCCCTTTAATTTGATGAGTAGTGTGTACAGCCACAGTCAAATATCTACTAACAATTTCCTACCATCGTAGTAAATATCTTAATTGGTAAAAAAGAACAACACGTGTATGATTTTACAGCATCTCATATTGATAACTGAATAAGTTGAGTTGAAGTAAGGTATTGTATGATTATAAATTGATATGATACTGATTAATTTGCATGATGGAAGGAGAGTGACGGTAGTTATTTGACTGTGGCAGTACATCCAATTGTTTGTAACGCCAATGTATGTTCTTACGTGAAAGCGATTATCCTCAATCTATAATAATTATCTCAAAAGTGGACCCAGGGAAAAAAAAATCATGTCTTCACAAATCACTCAGAAAGCAAAACAAATTGTACTTTCAACATCATATCATCCTATATACAAGAGCTAAATATACAAAAGTATTGCTTATCAATATTATCCTTGCAGAAACAAGAGAGAACAAAACATTACTGTGCATTCTCGACTGGCTCGCTCCACAGACCATCCAGAAGAGTTGCCCCTCTACAAGTATGTATTCCAACTTGTGATAGTGGTTTACCCTGATTATAAGGTACTGTACTGAATACCCGGGCATACCATGAACACACGCATATACAAATGATGAAAACAAATACTGGAAATTAAAGTGATGAGTGAGTAAAGTGCCAGTGTATACCACAATCAAATGAGTAGTAGCCCACTAGCTGTGTTCTGTGGTGCCCAAAGGTTCGCTTCCTCAGCCAGCCACAGTATGACTGAATTCCTTGTGGTTCGAACGACAAAACAGTTCGTCATTATTTTTCCTCTGTTTTATACTCGTTCGAACCACTGGTAGGTGCTTCAGTTACATTGTGATTGGCTGAGGAAACGAACTTATGTGCACCATAGTAGGCTACACTGGGGGTCAATAATTCTGTCCTGTTCCGAGACACAACGCGAATTCCTACCAACCTCACATCCCACTCTTCCCGAGTCAACGTCAATTGGATCAAGTCAGATTATTAACCTCTAATGTCCCTATTACCAATTAACTCGTCCGCCTGGTTTAGTTTGTGGATATTTAATGGTCAACTGAAAAGTAGCTGGAGTATTTTTAGTGTCTGAGGGAATGTTTCTTTCGCTAATCTGTTTATCCATATTGGTATCCTTGCTCTAGTCACCTGCACAAATGCAGTTTGTTGCAAGTTGCTATTGCGTGATTAAATACGGTACGAGTAGTTTACTTGTCGAACAATCAGAAATTTATGAAAAATATAAATGTTCACTAAATTATATATACCATGTCATAATTATATTTGTTCCATATAGGCTGCCTTAATTCAGTATAGCAATAATTATACCCCACGCGGTTTTACGAGGATCGAATTGTACTGTCGTAGCTACACGTTGCCGCGTTAGTGAATGGTGCTGGAGTACGAAAGATTGCACACGATTGTTAAGGTAACCACTTGTAATTGCGGAGTGTAATACAGTTGTTTACAGTGTTTAAGTAAATGATGGACCACAGAAAAGAGAACATCCGAATTAATTTGTAAAGCTGAAGAAACTCAATAATGATTAATAATTATGAACTTACTATCGGACAGAATAACAAGTAATTCTGTCATACCTCGAACATAATAACTGCTTGTAATGGCACTTGAACCAGGTTATTTTGTACAACTATTCATAGAACAGGTGTTATAATCTACATAATTGGTACTTGCATGACGACAAATACCAGTAGGTCTACAGTACTTCATATTGCTCGTACCATAACAAAGAAAATAATAAACTTACCAAGTGTATGTAAACATGGGATCATAATATGAAGAATCTACAGTGGGCCTACCTTCCAGACTCGAGACCCAATAGATTCGAGATCTCCAATACCAAACCTAACCTAATTAACTTTCAAGAATTTTTGTAGTGTGACTTGTTCTTGTGGAATATTTTTGAGAATCCGTCCCTCAAGTAGTTCAGTTCGGTACTTTAGGAGGGGGGAGGTGTACATTCTTCAAGTGATCCAAAACATGTATATATGTGTACCGAACTAACCTTATATCTTGGTAAGGTGATATGGTTTATAACGATTTTACCTGACCTTCAAGATCTTGCACGTCTTACACGTTATCTAAGGTAATAATTGTTTTGTTACTGTATGGGGATATTATGCATGATCATGATACTACTAATATTATTAAAGGGGCACTCATCCCTCAAAGCTATTCCAGGTAACAATATCCCTCCATATAACTCTATGGGATGTGTCTTCAGGCAGAGCTGGGTGGGGTAAATAGCCTCTAATATGTCCATTGCAGACGATTTCTTTTACTTTAAGGTGTTTAATTAAGATACCACTCATTTTCTTTCCCTCTCATTAGTTCATTTCACCATTTCACATGTAGTTGTTCAATTAAGGAAGTGTTTAACAGAGCAGGACTACGACTACATTATTGGGTGATCTGCTCTCCTCTCATAAGTTTGGAGTAGTGTACACATTATTGTTTCCTTAGGTTTTCTCACACACTATCCCTCGATTTCCACTCTTCATTTAGGTTTCCACTTGTTAATGAAATCTTCCCCGGTAATGGGATTAGATCAGACCAAATCCTGGTAATATTTTTGGTTGTAATGTGTGAAATAGACTAATTTTAGTAGATAATATTCTGTGAGGCCTCCTGAGTTCTGATTACTTTTACACTATATTTATTTACACAATGTAAGTTCTATGAAGGCCTAAATGAATATAGAACCGTTCCTTCCCACTCATACCATGTCCCCTGTTTCTCCAGATATTTTTTTATTGTGTAATATTATGCAACTTAACATGTTACTCATAATTATCTCCTACACACTCTTTCTTAATAGTGTCTTTTCCCACTCAACACTTTGCCAGTCTCAATATCCTAACACTGTGAGTCTCAATATACCGTTGATAGATTAGGATTGGGGCATTCACATTGTTTCTACATGTTGTAAAGGATTCATCTTTACTTTGCAGGAACTATTCCGTGGTTGTAGATTGTTTAGTTTATATGCTGTTCAGGAGTAATTTTTTCCTAATGAGTCGTCGTTCATATTAGAGACGTAATATTGAGTTTTCCATTTACATTTTAGTCTTTTGAAACCATTCATGTAGGTATATATATTTGCAGCAGGTATATTTTGTTCTGTTAATATTTTGTAAATCGATGCTTGTTTAAATTATATTGCGTTCTCTTGATTGTTGTATAAGCAATTAAAGCTTTATCACAGGTGTATCAGCGACAATTAAGTATTTAGTAAACACACGAGATTTAGAGAAGTATTGTCTGACACAGAAGAGCTGACCATTATTCGTTAAGGTTTGTTATGTACCTTCCTGTTAATGGGTTACAAATGGTCAGCAGACACATCATGCAGGCTTGGTAATCTATAATTTTTAATGTTTTAAGTTTAAGGCATTAACTCATTTCCTACGTAACAACTCAATTTCTTTTCAAATATAATTGAATTATGGAGTACATGGCAGATGATACATTAAATTTCATCCTATTCAAATACATATATTGGATATATAGTATACCAGATAAAGTGTATGAAATATAGCCTATATTTCATATTTAAGAGTGGAAATATTGTCAAGCATCTCAGTGCTTGTAGCTAAAATGATAAAACCAATAATTTTCAGTTTGATCACTTTCTAGTGATGGCCAATCATTTGAAATATTGAAAAATTGAAACGGTGTAGTTGCTGTTTATAAATTTCTCTCTGAACCTCTAAGTTGTGTGTTTGGGAGGATGGCAGAAAGAAAAGTCATTCTTCAACTTCAGTCTATAGTTTCCTTTGATATGACTCATGTACTGTACACAATCTTTGCTGTTGTCACACTTTGTTCTGGTCATTGTTGGAGTTTGAATCATATTATTGCACATCATAATATTATTCTCTGAACGATTGATGTAGGAGTTCATTTCATTGATTATTTTAATAGTATAGAATGTTGGGAGGAGCGAGGTGTTGAGTCCAGGTGCACCTCGTGTGTGTGTGTGGGTGTATGTGTGTGTGTGTTAGGGGGAGCTTGGCACGTTAATGTCTTTTTTACTTGTGCAGGCGGTAAGTTGCCTTAGCGTTAACTGAGACTCAGGTTCACTTCGAGGGTAAAGTTTAAAATTTCCCCTTAATTATTTTCATAATACCATAATGAGTTTCTGGTTCTCTGTTACAATCGCACATGTGGAAGTATAGACGTCTCACACCCATACATACATACATACCTGTGCGTGAAGGCAAGAACGCATCTCTTATATTGTCGACATTAGTCACATTTTTTCAATAATTTTCAACTCACAAAATTGTTTCGTGAAGATCTGTGTATATGATTCCTTTTTAGTAGTAGATGTGTCCCTGTGTTGTCAGAGGCACTGTTATCACTTCTTAACCCGCTCATTTTTCAAATATCAATAGTACCTCAGGTGTCTATCTCACCATGTTATGAGTTAAGTGTTAGGCTCAATTATTATTTAGCTCCATGTCACTTTCACACCTGTTTGATTCATCAGCTCTTGCCCTCTTAATATTACATCATGCATAAGACAGTCATGAGCGAGGGTGATGGTGGGGTGAGTAGTGTGTGACGAGGCAGGCGGGGTTGGGAGTGTCAGGGTGGAGTTGGGTGACCTAATGAGCGGCGGGGGCACGTGATCCCACCCAGCGGCTCTCCTGGCGCTGGGTGTGTCCTGCAGCACCTGCTGTGTAGTGGGACACACGGAGTATTCCCAGTGGATCCACATACCCATGTCTGTCAAGCAAAAGCAAGGGTGATTTAGACAGTGTTATAGCACAACATATAGCTGTTACCTGCAGGAATAATGAACTAGGTCATAGGTTATTGGATTTAGTTGTAGTGTTAACACACACACTCACACATTTCTATATACAAGAGACAAAACACTGTAAACATTAATTCAATAAATATTGTGTGTGTGTGTGTGTGTGCGTGTGTGTGTGTGTGTGTGTGTGTGTGTGTGTGTGTGTGTGTGTGTGTGTGTGTGTGTGGCTGATATTAAGGGTTTCTAGGGTCCGAGGGAGCGATATAGTCATGGTACCCCAATACACCTCTTCTCCTACTCTCTTTTGTCCAAACATTTCTCCCGAAAAAATATATCAGATTGCTAATTGCTTTCTTAAGCTAATGACGAAACGATGATCTCCCTACTTCTGTAGGCAGTTCCAGTTACACTAATCATTGTAAAACTAAGAAAAATCAGGACTAAATTATCGTTTCCAGTGAGAGTTGCTGCAAGGAAATAATTAATTGATGTGCGTAGAAATATATTCCTGTGCAGCTGTGCTTCATAGAAAAGGTATAAAACTGGTTTAATTCACGCCACGTTCATTTCTGCATGAAGAATGGTCTGTATCATATTTTGTTCATGTGTCTGAGCAATCCGAGAATGCAGTTCGGGTCCTCTGAACTGCGGACCTAACCCGTTACCTCTTGTGCCATCGGCTCCTTCAGAGGACATTAAACCGTACCTAAAGACAAGGGTGGTGGGAAAGTAAACAGACTCAGCTAAAGCCTGGTCTGCAAACCAGATGATAGTGTGACGTAGACTTACTTGCCGACCCTGGTGCCGTCGGATAAAATTTTCTCGAAGTGGAACTGGTTACCAAGGTCGTAGTTGATAGAGAAGGTCCCTCCCGCTGGCAGGTCTCCGGGTCCAATCCCTGCTCCAGCTTCGACCTTGGTCTCACTCTCCTCCCTCACCACTGCTGAAACATATTGACGTTTGTCTAATGAGATGTAATAACGCAATTTTAAAAGTTCTATGTTAAGGTCCGGTTTTGTTCATGGTGCGAGCCGGGAATATAAATTTTGTTATATTTTTTTTTTATAAGGACTGCTGCTACACATACATAACAAAACACTCTATGTCCGCCATTGGTAACTACATCATGAGATAGTGTAATTGTAAAATGTGTAAGTAATTTCTGTATTGACCTGTGTTGGCCACCTGGGCTTGAGTGTGTGGCCTCAGCAGCGTTGGTCGGTAAGTTGGCCTGGGACGGCGATCTCCCCAGCTGGAGGTGCCCCGGTTTGGTGACGTACTGGCCCCACCCACTTGGGCTGACGATGTAGTGTGAGGTCGAGTGGCGGGTCTCGGCTGCACAAAGGTCACCCTCTGGATTCCGACAGGAGGTCTGGTTGGTGGTGCTCGGGTAGTCGTTGTTGTTGTTGTTGGTGGTGGTGGGGTGGGTATTGCCACTTTCATGGTTCTTCGGCGGACAATACGGTAACCCTGGGCGTCAGCAATATAGTCATAGAGACGTAATACTCCCACTGCGTCCACCCACCCGTATGTCCCCAACACAGTACCATCGTCAAGTCGCTTCTCCTTGCGGTATTGTCCGTTGTACGTCTGGAACCTGGTGATGAAAAAAGTAAAGATATGAGGTGAAGCGATGGTTACAGTTAATTAATGCAATATAAAAGTATTCATATGGACCATACTAGCAGTATAATGATAAAGGATTGTTTAACCTGTCAATACAACTATATGTTCTGGTGCTGTACTCGTGGATGGACGTTTAATGACATTTTTTCGAAACTCAGAGGATTCATATTGTGTGTATTCGTTATTATTAACTGTAGAGTGCATTATTTACTTTATTTTTTTATTTAATTGATAGCCTACTAAACACTTTATTTAGTTTCCTTCAACCAATTGTATATCCAGATGTTTTCGTATGAACAGTTAGCTATCATCATATTGAATAGAGGGCAATATCCCCATTGCCGCCTCCATGCAACAGCTACGCCTCTTGCTAGCAACATACCGGAATAATATTGCATTCAGTGGGTCGAGTAACTGGGAAACAGTTTCAAGTTGGAGTGGGAGGACTTGTCTAGGAAATGTATGATGACCTGGCCTGTAAATTTGTATACCAGTGGGTGAACGGAGGAGTGAACTTGTAAAGGATCATATGTGTTGTTTGTTTTTACTCTTCTCCGTACAGTTCTTATGACCCAGACTGAGGGTTGTTGCTTGACTTTGCATTGTGATGAAAAATAAAAATGGAAAATGTTATAACGCTAAATAAACGGAGGTCACTTTAAGGTGAATGTGGACATTGAAACACACGGGAGACAGATACAGATAAACAAATATTATATATGAAACGAAAAAGCGAGAGAGAGAGAGAGGGGGGGGGGGGAGACTGATAAAAGGACAAATATTAATCGTGGGAAGGTCAGCTGGAAAAAGAAAGGGATTTAAGATTATCAACAGACAAGATTTACATTCAACGGGTCACACATATTTGTTCGCACACACACACACACATACACACATACTGGCAGTCAATCACATACTCTGTACACACTCGAATACTCCAAACACATTATAGACCTAAATAAATGGGCATTCTAAAAAAAATCATTCTCACGGGAACATACGTGAGTTGTTGAATGTACACACACACACACACACACACACACACACACACACAACAAGATTAAACAATAATAACGTCATTGTTATATCGATACTGCACTCCTTACTTGGCCTTCTTTCTTTCCCACCCTTCCCTTCCTCACACCTAAGGCAGTGGGAGGCGACTCGCGAGCTATTTCTATTTTACAATTTCCTCTAATTTCTTTTCTTTAGTATTCTTTTCAAAATATGGCACAGTGAGAAATTATAGCAGATAAGCAGAGAAAGAATAGTAATCTCAGTGAAAAAATGATGATAACGACAAGTTAAAGATGAAATGTGGGTCTGTTTATCCAGGCAAAGTGAAACCTTCAATAATAACAACAACAACAACAACAACAACAACAACAACAGATGTAGGGTCTAGTGACATGGCAATACAAACATTTTAATCAGTTACCACAAAATCTGATATACAACTGATAGAATTTAGCTTTACTTTATAATTTTATGGGCCTTTCTGGAGAGTCACCTTGAAGTGTGTTTATGTAGGATGTGTTGGTATGTCCTTCCCCACTCCTCTCTTCCCCTGCTCTGCCCTACCTTGCTCTACCTTGCTCTGTCCTCACACCTCACACCCACGTCAGAACTCATTGCTCAGGGCAGGGGCGGAGGGGCTGGTGTTCTGTTAGTAAGGGGAGCGTGTTGTATGCTATAAGTGAAGAGGTGTGGCTGGGTGGGTGGAGGTTTAGGGGAGGGGTGGATATGGGTGGTGGAGAGGAGGTAGAACTGGATTGTGGGGACATGAGATAGAGAGGGAGTGAGAGGAGTAGTAGGCGATGCAGAACAAAATTGATATATAAAAACTAGGGAGTGGAGGTGATAAAAAATGTCTCGGTCCGGCTGGGATGTCGAGCAGTTGAAAAAATAGAGAGTTGGGACCGTCACTGGAAAAGGAGAGTCAACAAAGGCTATAAGGCAGGTCGATGGTGTGTGTTGGGGGGAGGGGAGGCAGGAGGTGGAGGAGGAGGCAATGTTAAGGGGTACGAGAAATGTGATAAGAAGATGATAATAGGAGTGATGATTGATAATGAACATTCGCTCGTAGAGCGAGGACTTGGCGAAAGTATGGCAAAATTCAGACCCCTTGATTTACCGGCGTTGGTTCGAACCCTGCACAGGTTTTATTTTTGTTCAGTTTTTTATAATTTTGACCTTCATTTTTTACTTTTGACATTGAAAAACAATAGGTGACCTAGAAATGTTGATGCCTACCTGTGATGAAAATTTCAGCAAAATCATCGGACAAGAATTGCGACCTGCAGACCGCGAAATCTACAGACATTGCCACAAACACACAAGACCACTGAGCAACATACTTGGCGAAATTCGCCAAGTAATGATGAGACATGCATAGGAAAAAGGATGTAAAGGGAGGAGGAGGAGAAGGAGCAGGAGGAGGAGAAAGAAGAGGAGGAGGAGGATTAAGAAAAGGGGGAAAAGGAGGAGAAGAAGAAGGAAATACAGAATGAAAAAGGTGAAGTGTAGAAAAATGAAGATGAATTACAGGAGAAGGAAAATTAATCACGGGAGGGAAAGGTGGAAGAGGAGAGTATAGAGGGAAGGAAGAAGGTGGCGTTTAGGGAAGGAGGCAAGTTTAAATATATCTGTTTTCCTACCAATCGTGAGGAGAATCTGGAAACATACTCATCAAAGTTTAGATGAAGGAAAGTTTTTGACATCTCACCTGAAGTAACGATCGGGTCCCTTGTCGGTTTGTATGTGGTACTGGACGGGGTTGTGGCTGTAACCGTACACACCCACCACCACACTCACAAGAACAACCTGGGGAAGGGAGAGAAAGGGGAGAACAGGTCAGCCCTCAGAACACACACACACACACACACACACACACACACACACACACACACAAGCGGCGCCGTCATGCCCCCCAGCAATACAGTATACCTACCTACCTTCCCAACCTTGGCCCCACACACACACACACACACCCATGTTAGGTCAGCCTTCCGCCCACGTCTCTTCCCTCACCACCCACGCTCACCTACCATGCACCCTCCCTTTCCCTATATGTAAACAAACACTCACGCCCAGTACAGGTGATAAAAATCTTAACACTCCATAATTATAAACATCCAACAAACTTCATGTATCATCTACAGTACTCCCGGTGCTACGTAGGGAGATAATATACTTCTGGTACTGTATATTTCAGTGACTTGATTCCTCCATAGTATGTCAGTAAACAGGACAATATATAGATGAACGTAAATAAAGGTGTCCTGTTTGGAATAATTTGGAGGAATCAGTTGCTCCAGATTTGCCAACACTCTATATACTTGCCCCTTAACTTAATTTTCATAATAATAGCTTTGAAAATAAATAAATACTTTCTCCAAGCCAATACTTATGGACAATTATACAAGGAAAGTACAGTATGCTTCTGTTTCCTTATCAATTAATTAGAAGTGGCAGTTTAAATATTGTCAGTTCACACCTACCTACAGTACTTCCACTCCTTCCTATACACTATGATCACCACACCCATGGAGATGCCAGAGGAGAGGACATTACCCTATTATAAGCTACACACTACATATTCAGGAAGGGTGTTGAGAATAAACTGACCTCACTGTAAAAAAATATAGAGGGACCCGGAACTGCCTCACTCCAACAGACCTGCGGAACTAACCTGCAAGATTGATTATAGTGACCATATGATTATTAGAAGGATGGTTGGGACCCCTACTCTTAAAGGTACATACATGATTTTGATGGTAAAGTGGAGGGCTACTGCTGATTCCTTTCGACCACCATGCCACGGAACAGAACCCACGTTAGTATAAAAATTAAGGTCCTCTGTTTCCTGGCATATTTTTTGGGGAATCAGTAGTTTTCCAATTCACCAACAAGAGAATCTCCCCTTAAGTTACCGGTACCTTTTATTACAGTAAAATGTGAACTGTATGGCTCGTATTTTCTGAGTGTTCTGTCTCCTGCTTCACTAACCATCTGTGTTTTCGTTCACTGAGTGTACAGATATCAATTCCCCTGTTTTAAAGATTGTTATATTTTATTTATCACGTTTAGGGTTAATTAATGAAGTTACCTGGTCATATCTGTTCACAATAATAATTAATAGTTCTGAAGGAAATGCAAAGTCGTGTTGATCTTGGTCATCACATAAACAAACTATCGATCTTTATCTTTCAGCGTCAGCAAATCGGAATAGCTGAGGAGAACAGGAAGGTTTGCTCAGATTTATGGAGAAATATATACTCTTATATAATTATAAGCATTAGTGACGGTCTATGGCGATCTTATCTTCACCACGGGCACCTCACTCCCACCCTTCCTGGACCAGCTGAAATTTTTGTGGGTGAGTTTTAATACGAGGGAGCAAGATCCTGGTTTTACACCCACGTCACCACCACCACAACCTAACCCCAACCACCGCCCGCCTGCCCGCCCGAGTTAAAAAAATCCTCGTAGTGTAGGCGGTGTGAGGGCATCAACCTGACACCGGTGAGAGGGAGGGAGGGATGCCTGGCAGAGGGACTAGTCAGGGCAAGAACCTTACAGCCTCATCATTAACTTCCCACTCCCTCCTCGACCCCACAAAAAATAATCCTGTGGGAATATATAATTGAGCAGGTTTTAAAATTAAACCAGTTTGTTTGTGGGTTTTTTTTCACATACTTCTAAATAAAGGCTCTAAACAGGAATAAGTAACCAGTAAAATCAACTAATCCCTAAACACTCTGACCCTGACCATGAAGCCATTTTCCTATGTCTTCAATCACTTGTCGAATTCTTTACTTTCCACGACACTTTATCAAGAGTTTACGACGCTCTTGATGACAAATATGAGAGCTACTGATTATCTCCAAACTATGCCACAAAAGAACGAGTACCTACGAAGTTACGAGTAACATTGAATCGTTTGTCGGAGGAATCAACAGCCCTCCAATTTGACCACAAGAGATTCTCCCATTTTGGCTTTGAATACTTTCCACCACCGTAAAAAAAAAAAAAAATCTAGTACTTCGGGGGTGACTGACTGGGAATACGAATGTGCGTGAGTGAATGAGTGAGTGAGTGAGTTCTCCCTCTGTGTATAGTGTCAGGAGGCAACAGCAGTAGACAAAGGGACAACCACACCAACATTTACCCTCTCCCGTCCCTGTGTTTGCTCGTAAATGGATGGTGGCTTGACGGGATAAAAGATCTATCCATATATAATACACTCCTGTCTATGGATCCTGGGCGTGGGGCGGGTATGTTGGGCAGGAAAGTAAACAGGGAAGGAGGCTGCGGAAACGACTGGGTGACGAATGGAAAGGTAAAAGTGCAAAACAAGTGTGAAAAGAGGAAAATGTGTGCAGAAAAGTGTGGATAAACTGAAAAGACTGCAGTCAGTGTTGAAAAATGGTAGAGTGCGAAAAAGTGTGGAAAAAAAAGGAAAAAAAGTGTGAAAAATGTAGGTTGACAGGGAAAGGGACGTGAAGAAAATGCTGCCAAGAAGAAAGGGAGACTGTCAGAGAAAAGAAGGTACAAGTAGGGAGAAAAATGTTGTCCAGAAGAGAGTCATGCTGATAGACGTAAGAAAAGAAATGGAGAGAGAACGCGTAAAAGGAGGAAAGGGTAGGTAAAGGAAGGAGATGATAAGAAGATGTAGGAAACGGAGAGAAACAGGGGAGAATGAGGAAACTATCAGACAGAATGACACGAACAAGAAGGACGAAATTAAATAATGAAAATAAGGAAGAAAACAAAATAAACTAAAGAGAATTAGCAGCAGCAATACAAAATAAAAGAAGGCACTCAGTACTGTATCCTGTCTGTAGGCCTGTGATGAGAAGGAAGCAGGAAGGGAGAGGTCAGAGAGGAAGGGTTCGTGCTTAGCAAACCATTATATATGGGAGTGACCTGTAAGTGAGCTTATTTATATCCATGTTGTTCTCGTTTTGGGGACATTTTATGATTAACCTTTCTAGTGAACTTGTGGGTACCTCAGTAATGTGGTGATGAAATATATACTGTACTTCAGGTTCAGTTAGGTTAGGATATATTATTGTAAATTGGGAATAAGTAGGAAAGGATAGACTAGAGTATACTGTAAACCACGTGGTAAATTGAGTAAGGATGGGAGAGTCGATTAGGGTAAACTTTCTCTGAGGTTCGTACGAGTTCTATCAACTTCACTGGGGTAAAATTACAGTGAGCAACACCAAAATATCCTGGGAAAGAGAATAAATCTTTTAGTACACACCTCTCTAGCTCCTCACAACGACTACACTTGGGCAACGTGTCAGAAAGGAAGGGGGTTGGGAGGGACAGTCAGGACTATAGTGATATATGGGGATTGTAACTGTCCCGAATCCACACTTGATTTATTTAAGGGCTGTTCGTGGTGAGAAGTAAAGTTGCCGGGAGACTTTTTCTGTGATGCAACAACATAACTCGGTTCCCATACGATGTCATTTGTGGTCCAGCGCCTTAGTGTTGTAGCAGCTTGTTTTCGTTAAAGTAATGTTGTAACTAGATCTCTGGCTAATATTTCTACACAGATCTGAAGTAAATAATAGATGCTAAGAAATAGTACTGAAGTATATACTGTAGGTCGTAACAGTTTGTTTTAATTGATACCTAGCTAGTATTTCGGCCCAGATGTACAGTACTGTATGGATAGAAAGTAGCAGCAGTAATTAATAACAATTTTGTAGCAAGTAAACACCAATACATCTCTACAATACGTCCATATTCTCCCGTCTTGGATGAAGATGTAATGTACTCAACTCATAAGAGGGTTTTTGCATTGATTAGCCAATGGTTGACGCCCCCAAATGGTAATAACTCAGTCTTTGTTGCCTTTACCTCCCATCTGTGTCTCATGTGTCCGCCCTGCCTATCTCCCTGTTAATCAAAGTCTCAATAACCCGTGTGTGTGTGTGTGTGTGTGTGTGTGTGTGTGTGTGTGTGTGTGTGTGTGTGTGTGTGTTGGTTAAACCTTGGCCTTGGTAATGGGGTTTTCGAGAAGCAGAATAATATTAGTCCAGTGTCGGAACGTAAGTAGAAGTTTCAATTGATCTCTTCCACACCGAGTAAAACCTCTTGAACATAATTTATTTTCTTTCAATGTGAGCGATATTATGTTTTCATTGTTTGCTGTTTTCTGTTTTAGTATTGCATTCATTATCTTTGTGTGATCATTATCGTGAGTTGTTATATTACTTTCACGATTATTATTTCATTATACTTAAATCGATTTTAGATTTCTGTTCATCTCATTTTTATTTTGATGAGATTTTTGCTTGGCGATGATTATACCAGAGGGTTGGGTAAGGTTAAGTTAGGTTAGGTTAAGTTAAGTTAGGTTTTCTTATGTTAAGTTTGGTTTGGTTAGGTTCGGTTAAGTTCAGTTAGATTAGGTTTAAGTTAGTTTAAGTTAGGTCATATTAGAAGATTAGGTTAAGTTAGGTTATACAAGAAGGTTAGGTTAGGTCAGGTTAGGTTAAGTTGTGTTATAAGAGAAGGGTTTGACTCCATAGGGGATCGTTTAACAAGGGGGGGACTGGTGTTGTTGGCCGACAGACGTGGCTTAACGTATTACAAACCTTTGTGGCTTTTCAAATTTAAATGCCTAACCGCCGATAACGGAAAATAACCGACAATAATAATCCATCTCTTCTGTGTATACCTTAGTAACCTTCACGTGTTTCAATATAGTTTTAGTTTATTTTATTTTTTTCCTTGGGATGAACGTTGCTGTAATATATTGACAGTTCACAAAGGCAAATCGGATCATAAAACAAAGATGTACTGAATTATGCTGTTTCCTCAGATAATATTTATTTAGACATGCTTTTACGGTCAGTGTCAATAATGAGAAAAGATAAATGTATTGAGTATGTTATTGTATGTTGTAGTAAGTTTTGCTCCGTGTTATTATGAAGAATGTAAGGAATGCGTGAGTTTGTGGGAAAGTGCTTGGGTGTTCGTTCCGTGGTGCAGGGTTGTGTGTGTGTGTGTGTGTGTGTGTGTTTGCCAGCCCAGCCCAGCCCAGCCCAGCCCACCGTTATGTCCTCTTCACGCCCGCCCACCGCTGAGTGCCCGAGTGGAGGCGCACAAGAGGTCAGGTGCCCAGGAACCATTGCTGTGTGTGTGTATGGAGAGAGAGAGAGAGAGAGAGAGAGAGAGAGAGAGAGAGAGAGAGAGAGAGAGAGAGAGAGAGAGAGAGAGAGAGAGAGAGAGAGAGAGAGAGAGAGAGAGTGTGTGTGTGTGTGTGTTTGTGTGTGTGTGTGGGTGTGTGGGTGTAATGATGGTGTGTATGTATAAGAGAGAGAGAGAGAGAGAGAGAGAGAGAGAGTAATGATGCATGGCAGCAGAATGACAAGCACGGCTGAGTTGAAATGGAAGGGCAGAGTGACAGAGAGAATTGCTGCACGGTGAGGTGGGCAGTTCAATGTTTGAAGATGGAAGTATAGTGTTGAATGAAATGAAAGAATTAGATAACCAAGTAGGGAGGAAAAGCAGGAAGAGTTGTGAGGTGGAAGGACTTCATAGGACACATATTGGCTTTAGTTAAAACATATCATTGGTATTGCAGAGTAGGGATGCATGGGGAAGCTAAAGGTCAGTGAGAGAGAGTTGCTATTAAAAAATAATTTACTTATCATATCTTAGGGTTTACAGGTCATTGTCTGTTCGGAAAATCATCTTGTTCCGAAATATATGTTTGGGAAATCGTCTTATTTGGAATCGTCTAATTGTGTGATTTTCTACAAGTGCGGGTAAAATAGAAATCAGTGTAGCCTCTGACTACCACAGTAGTAGAGGGCACGGCTGCAGTTCCTGTGGTCCAGAGTTCGAGTTCTGCTCGGGACACTGTAAAAATCTCTCACTGTTGTCCTGTGAGCAGGGGGTGGGGGTTTTGAGTCGGCTGTCTGAGGCCTTTCTGCTTAGGCAGCCAAAACTGAATCGGGTCCTGTTTACGGTACAATAGCCGCGGAGTGATGGGCACAGGGAACCCCTCCTCTGTAAGATTTCCCTAGCACCTCCAGCGTGGAGAAGAAGGTCTGGTATTAAAAACAACAACAACAATAATAATAAAAGTAAATAGAGCCTATCATGTGGTGCTTGGTGCTTATCGAGGTGTTCCTTCCTGTCCTGGTGGCAGTGTACACTAACTACTGGTTATTATTCCTGCCACGTTGTGTGACCCGGAACTTGTCCGTACTCAGTAGACCGTTTTGGGAGGTATTTGTTGGAGAGGTCAGTGGAGAGGGGAGGTGTTCGGGGGGGAGGGGGGGTATGAACTGCAGTGTAGGGTAAAAGGATGTAAAACTGTAGAAGAAGGATGTGAAATATTAGGAGACTGTGGTAAGCCTATGTAGAAAGTAAAGTAGCGGGTTGTCTGTAGAAAAGTGGTAGAGGACTGTGATATAAAAAACAAAGTGGACCGTAGGGACAATGTCGTAGAAAGTAGTGTAATGGAGACCTACAGTACAGTATGGGAGAGAGTAACAATGTAGTAGGAGAATGTAGGCTTATGTATGTACTTTAGTGAAGAGAAAATTAATGGGTAACTAATTGATTGATTGATTAATTTATTGATATTAGGCGCCGCAACAGCAAGGTCATATAGCGCCAGAAGAAGGTGATAGAGAGTTAAGACAGCAAGCAGGAAGGAAATAATCATACACGCGAAGAGTAAAGTATAGTTGGAAATCTGTATAGAAAGGTGATGGAAGACTGTGGTAACGAGCAAAGTATTATAATATTATAGTGCAGGGATAATCTGTATTAAAGTTTTAGGGAGATTTTAGTAGAGAATTAAGTGGTGTCCAGTGGCGAGGCTGAGGGAAGGAGTATTATGGTGAGACAAACACTTGACGAGGGAAGTGTATGGAATGAGCCAGCTTGGATCGGGAAGTGGTGGTGGTGGTGGTGGTGGAGAAGGTTGTGGTTAGATGCGATTGTGGATATAGTGTGTGTATTTGAGAGAGAGAGAGAGAGAGAGAGAGAGAGAGAGAGAGAGAGAGAGAGAGAGAGAGAGAGAGAGAGAGAGAGAGAGAGAGAGAGAGAGAGAGAGAGAGAGAGAGAGAGAGAGAGAGAGAGTCATGGTGTGTGTTGTGTGTTGTATGTGTGTGTGTGTATGTTTGAGAGAATCATGGTGTGTATGCATGTGTGTGTTGGAGAGAATCATTGTGGAGATATTGTGTGTAGGTGTAGGTGTGTGTGTAGGTGTTGGGGAGAATCATTATGGAAATATTGTGTGCATAAATTATATGTGTATATGTGTGTTTTTGGGAGAGAATCATTGTGGATAATATTGTGTGTAAGTGTAGGCGTGTTTTTTTTTTTTTTTTTTTTTTTTTTTTTTCGCATCGGGGGGAGAACCATGCAAACCAACCATCCACCTCATACAATCCTACACGCCGTTTTCACCTGCGAGACAAACCATATGATCAACAAAACCGTACGTGACCAACAGATGTTTAAAATACCGGTACCGAGACGAACCTTTCTTTTTCTCAGCAATAACGACGCGACTGTAATCCTCCTTCTGTTCGAATCTCAGAGCAAACAAGACATCAAACACCGCTACTAACATAAAAAATACCAGCCACAAACGGGTACATTCTTCCTATAGGGTGGTCCTGGCTGGGTTGGCCGGGGAAAAAGTAGGGAGAAAATGAGGACTAGGATTTTTTTTTGTATAAACACTAACGTTACTTTTGGGTTGCCTCTAAGCTCACCGACTTTATAATGAGTCAAATTAACATACACGACATGGATGAGAGACTGTGGGTATGCATGTACTACGAGGAGTGTATGTATGTATGTATGTATGTGTATGTATGTGTATGTGTGTGTGTGTGTGTGTAGAAGGGACGAAATTTAGTGCATGGCGCTGAGGGATATATACAAGTACAGTACAGTAAATTAAGGAATCAGTAGCTTTCTTATTCACCAACAAGAAATGCTTCCTTGATCAAAATGATGTTCTAATGACTGACTGACTGACTATACGTATGAAGAGTGAAGTAAGTACAGTATGTCATATGAAGGGAGAGTATTACATAGTTGGTGAGTGCCGTTGTTTGTGGTGCCTGATTGTAGTCCACACCCACAGGACCGTAAGTAACGCACACACACACACACACACAAAGTCACTCACACACACACACACACACAAAGTCACTCTCTCACACATACACACACACACACTCCCACCAACAGAGTCACTAGGCCGAGGGAACGACTGGCCTAGAGAGGGAAAGTGTATCAAGCTGTGTGTAGTAATAATTGTTTACACTATTGTATTACATCTTTCTCACAGTCACGTTTCTTTTTCTACAATTATTATTTAACCGAGTAGTGTTTTGTTTGGGTTTCATTCCTGTCACTCACACCGTTTATATTCTTATAGGCGTCTTTTGGATAAAAAAAATCAACATGTAGATAATTATAATGCTTCTGAATATTTGGTTACTCGTTTTTTTTTATTTTCATTTGTTTTTATTTTGTGTAACTTGAAAGCAAAGTTCATAATTATAACTGTGTATAACTCCCCTAGCATACTTGTAACTACTGTACACTCTCTACATGTCTCTCTGCCATTCACTTTCCTTTCACTGCCCTCCTTCCGTCTACTAACACTGCACAGTACAATCATTTCACGCTTCCATTATTATCTTTGCAGCCCTTCCTTTTCTGTCTTCATCATCATATTATCATGTCTTCGTGCCTCCTCGCTCCTCCTCTGCTTCCTTCACACACCTCTGATTCCCTAACACACCTCTGACTCCTTCACACATCTCTCACTACCTCACACACCTCTGATTCCCTCACACACCTCTGACTCTCTCACACACCTCTGATTCCCTCACACACATCTGACTCCCTCACACACCCTTGCCTCCATCACACACCACAGATTCACACACACCCTCCTATTCCCTTCACACACCTCTGCGCATCCCACACCCTCCTGTTTCCTTCACAAGTTCACACATCCCTGCTACACACACACACACACACACACACACACACACACACACACACAAACACTCAGTCCTGTTTTCCTCACTTACTTATGATGCTTTCCTCACACACTTTTACCTCCCTCACACAACCCCGTTACCCCCAACACACCCCAAAATGACCCAGCGTGACCTAAAACTTTCCTGTTATATTTGGAGCATAGAAAAAAATGGTTTACTTAACGGTTTTATGGTGGAAATTTGGACTGGGGTGAGGTGGGTGCAAGGATTGAATCAGGCTAATGATTTATTACGAAAGCTGAAATTTTATAATGACTCAGCATAGATTACCTTGTCTTGGTTTAACTGGTTTCTGATTGCTTTGCATGTATACATTTTCCTTCCATTAATTATACTCAAACATGCCATACCAAATTAAAATGTGTTGATTTTTAATTACGCTTAATTAAGAACATACAGTCGATGATACAGAGGAACTTTCTATATTATAAAACAATTAGTTGTTGCTGTTTACTTTCATGAATCTTGTGAGTAATGTTACTAAAGCCTGTGGCCATGCAGCAACAAAAATCCCAAGTGTGTGTCAGTATGTGTGTCTTGACTCTCTCAGAGGTCACGCGGATCTCTTAAGGGACCCTGTGTTGTAGTCTGAAAGTTGGAGAAAAATTAGTCCTTCAAATATCGCCACGAAACACCACCTATAGAGAAGGAGCTTGTTTCGTGGCATGGTTAGGAGGAATCTGAAGTCTCCAATTTTATACACGATCACAGGGTCCTTAAACTGTACCATCAACTTAATACAATCCACTTTGATGAGAAGCGTTGCAATCCAGTAGTCAGGGAACTCCCTTTGAAGAACGAAAGTGTTGTGTACATACATTGCTCTCAGCTCGAGAATACACACAGTTAACTTGGGTATTATTCTTTTTGCATTCATCAGAAATCAAAAGACCTGTTTGTTTGTTATCTCTGGACAGTGTCTGGTAAGTCAGATATTGCAGGTTTTTTCTAGGTCACTTCGATGACTGGTTAGGAGGCTCGATTATAGTTTTCACCTTCTTTGAACTTGTTAAGGTTTGGCCACATTTGTCTCCGAACATTATCCGATATCATAATTGAAACAGTGTTGTGAATACGTTTGGTTATATGTTTGAAACTACATTGTCCCGAATATGTTTGAAGTCTGTCTGCTAGGTAAGGTGTTCTGAGGACTGGTGTCGACCATTCCTGCTTCGAACAGAGATACAGAACATAGCAAGTGATCCTCACAGCACTGCTACAGACACGTGCCCATGTGGACTGTATATCAGCTCCGAACATATTCCACTATTTGCCTCGAACAATTTCACCAGACATTGCTTCGATCATGTTTGACGCATATTCTGAAACATATTCATACTATGTTCGTAAACTGTTCGGAGCAATGTTTCAGACAATGTTTGGGGGGAAGTGTTGCAGCATCTCTAGAGGGGCATTGGAAGGCTACCTATTCCTTCAAACACTGCGACGTATGGCAACGAAACATAGGTGTAACTGAGTTAACGTTGGGAAGCAGGTTCGTCAGTGTTGCTGTGTGAGTGTCTATACTGCTGGTGACTGCTGGCGTCTGTCCATACTGAGTGACTTGCAACCTGTCTCCTCTCGTGGCAAACCTGTAAGTGAGTGAGTGATTGAGTGACCAGGCAGCAGAGGCAACCATGCAAGGGGAGGCATGACGAGAGTTTACACGAGTCACGACTACTATGGACAGAGGGAATGAATGTAAGTATTGAGTTCCGTGGTGTAAATGATGAGGTGTTGTGACGGTCTGTGTATTGAAGGGCTGTGCGTGCTTGCTGGCCATCACGACTTACTGAAGTGGATTGTTCGTGTTACTTTACTTGAGCGTGAAGCGTTGTGTTTGTATAGTTGCGGACATATGAAACAGACACACTTCAAACGAGGCCCCTCATTATTAGAATTAAGAGTAACGTAGGATGAGACATTGTGAGTTGAGGCGACGCGTCCTATTCTAAACTTTGAAGAGTTGTATCTACTGTTTTATGCACGTTTCTACTAGCCTCTTATTATGATAGAGTGTGTGTGTGTGTGTGTTAGGGAGAATCAGTGTAGAGATACTGTGTGTGTGTATGAGTGTGTATGTGTGTGTTTGGGAGAATCATTGCGGAAATAGTGTGTGTGTGTGTGTGTGTGTGTGTGTGTGTGTGTGAGTGTGTATGTGTGTGTTTGGGAGAATCATTGTGGAATTAGTGTGTGTGTGTGTGTGTGTGTGTGTGTGTGTGTGTGTGTGTGTGTGTAACAAGTACTTGACCTCTTGGATGGAGGAAGGTCATTTGTCTTAACATTGGCCCCACCTTCTCTCCCACGCTCTCAGTTTCATCCTTTGTATTCTTCCGTATAGTCTGTCTGTCTGTCTGTCTGTTTGTGTGTTTGTATGTCTGTACCTCCCAGTTTTATGTATGTCTCTCAGTATAACCAAACCTAACCTACCTAACATTCCTCACTCTCTGTCTTTCATTATTTCTTCATCACCACTTCTACTTTCTTTCTGAAGCTCACATTTCCCTTCATAACATTGTGCCATGCAGTTCGTGTTAGAAGTTCCCCTTAACGTTAACCTTCTCTTCATGTCGTTAACGCCATAATTGGACGTCATTATACTCTCGTGTTAAAGTGTGTGGTCCTCGTCAATTATTGTTTATTATTATGCAATGCTAACGATACCGGATACATTGGAAAGTATATGTTGAACTCATTGGTTTGTCATTTACTGAGATATTGTATTTGTTTAGGACTTTATAATGCATTTAGTTAAAGATATGATAAAATAGTGGAGGAAGTTAATCAGTGATATAGCGGTAACTTCTGCATTTTTGTGTTACTATAACGTCACCGAGTGTTTTAAAAAAATAATGATGCCGTGTTTTCCGACCTCTCCTGCGACTTGCCTGTCCAATGGCTGTCAGTCACGAGGGTGTAATTTTAAGTTACCTTTTTATGCTCGAATGGAAGGCACTGTCAAAAATAATTGCCAACCCGGTTTTCGCGTGTGGGAAGCCATTCTTGTGTGCCTTGATTGAATGCCAGCGGGGAATTTCCAAGATGCTGTGATAAAGATGGGATTGTTTCGCTCGGGTCCCGTTTCCATTGGGGTCAACAGAGCGTGTGATGGTGACGCCTGACTCCAGCAGTCACACAACACAACCTGACTCATTACGGCTGGCTGGCTACAGGCTGTATGTACACAACACATCACACCCACTGCTACAATGTCACACTAGATGTCACACTCGGCCAACAACAAAGTCCAGTGTGTTGGAAATCTGAATAAAGTAAAGTATAATGGGTATAAAAAATAGTCATTCGTAATTGAAATACTGTACGTTCTTTATTCTAGTTCACATTGAACGTTGTGTAAATATAGTAATTTGTAGCGAAAAGTATTAAACAAATTATATTAATCAGTTTGTTGAGAGTAAGCACTACAACGCTGGACAGATTCTCCACGAATCAAAATCGGATCTTAATCCATCAATCATAATTTTTTTTACAAAATTTGAATGACCATACAAAGGTACTATCACTATATGCTGTTAAAAAATAAGTCCTATATTATTGAGCTTTCTAAAGTCTTTTACATCAAATTAGATCATTATGCAATGCATCGTGAGGCTATAGTGATCTGAGAACGTTGCCACCGACGTGTAGATGCCAGGATGGGATGGCAATTTTTGTGTGTGTTTCGGCCGCAGTTTAGTCAGTCTCTCTCTCTCTCTCTCTCTCTCTCTCTCTCTCTCTCTCTCTCTCTCTCTCTCTCTCTCTCTCTCTCATATATATATATATATATATATATATATATATATATATATATATATATATATATATATATATATATATATATATATATATATATATATATATATGATTACAGTATATAGAGGACGAGATGTAGTATAAGAGAAGAGGATATTATTATTATCCATGGTGTGAAGGAGGCAACAATACAGTGATTCTAGATAATTATAATATGTGTTGTGATGACGGTGGATTGTGGTGGTGAGATAACCCAGGGAAGGGAACCATCACCACCACCAACAACCCCTTCCCTCCCAAAACATACATTTCACTGTTGACTATGAGGCGCCCTGACCTGCCCGACCCTATCCCACGTAACGGTGCCATGCTGCCCACATCTACCCAACGTTGCCCCAGCCTTCCCAATGCCTCGCCACCCTCTCGGTACCCCCTTATCATATCTATCATTTTTTTAATTACCTTATGATATGTTTTATATTTCTTTCTAGAGATTATAAGAATCCTAGAATCCAAAAATCCAAAACAGTTTCCATCACCTTCTTTTTTGGGGTGTCTGAAAAATACGGCCCGATCGAAAAGAATAAAAAAAATTGACCCCGTTGTAGAAGTGTAAACAATGTTGATGCAGTGTGGTCGTCGTTCACCATCACTAACTAACTACCTTCAGCTTGATCGTGTCCAAATATACCCATCCTGGTACCCGACTTACAGTACATCAACGCCTCCAGTGCTCCCTCAGGCCTTCCTTCTTACCCACGAGTGCATCATGTGGCGCCCCAGCACACGAATCCCCTATCAAATCCAACGTGTATGTGTGTGTGTGTGTGTGTGTGTGTGTTTGTTTGTTTGTGTGTGAAGGTGTGTGTGTGTATGTGTGTGTTTATATAAAGGTGTGATTATGTATGTATGTGTGTGTGTGTGTAATGAAGGTAAGAGCTCTAGTATATAGCCAAACATGCTGCATGCACTGAACTGTGTTACGTTACGATTTTATTTGGGTGTCTGCATGAGGTAGCCAGGAATGTAAGATCTATAGGGTCGAATCACAGGCAGGCAGTAGGGAGGTGGAAAGCTGTATAAACTATTGACATTCCCAAGCTGCCTGAGCCCTTACTACACCAGGCATGACTTGCACCATATTTCATTAAGTGACTCTTACTACACCCTTTTAATTATTACACTTTGGTGGGTCGGGAGAAGTGTAGTTAGGCTTTTAACCTGTCGCCCTTGACCGTAACAAATGATAAGGTTGCTGGTGGTGATTACTACCCGTCGTGGCCCTTCTGTTCCCCGGGTGTTGGGTTGGTTGGCTGGAGTAGAGTTCGTAGTCTAGACCGTGGGAATATTATATGGGAGAGAGATTCATTGGTACGTAAGCTGTGGCTATTAGGGCACCAACTATAATATATACCATCACTAGTGAGTTGAGGGTCTGATATATATTTCTTATCAATTATTTTCATGATTCCCAAATTACAGCACCAATCTTTCAGTTACCTTCATTCCTACCAGTGAATTGTTAATTGTATCCATTCCTGACCTTGATTTATGACCTGGATACACCACAATTGAAGCACTTTTTTATTTCATAAGGCCCAATCTTCCTGTAAAGTTTGACTAAAATCCGACCATCTCATTATAAGTTATCCTGTTCTTTATTCGAAATACAAACAAACCAAACAACAACAACAAGCACGATACTGTATGAAGGCAAAAAATGAGATAAGATGAGAAAGACATGCTGGGATGAAATGACAACAGACCATCAAGTGTTACAACAAGACTGGCGAAAGTTTGCAGAGAGAGAGAGAGAGAGAGAGAGAGAGAGAGAGAGAGAGAGAGAGAGAGAGAGAGAGAGAGAGAGAGAGAGAGAGAAGGCCTTCCTTTGTCTTGCAGTGGTCTACTTTTAGGTGATGGTGATTATGTGAGCCCTCTCTTGCTCCAGTCACACGATCCACCTCTCACCTCTAATGGTAGTGTACTGTGTCGAGGTCGCCAAATGAATTACTTGTAGCCTCAGTAAGAAAAGTGTCTCCCTCCAATGCTCTCGTTTCATTACTTAAAGCATCGTCACATCTAATTTCGCTTCTCGAATGAATCGTTGATGAAACAAGTACCAATGGGATGTGAGGTGGCAGTAATGTGATGACTAAGTGACTGAGTGAGGAGAGTAAATGTCAGTTATCATTCTGAACAATATTATTCCTGTTGTGTCAATAGCGGCCAGCCTGCGTTTTTATATTGCTGATATAACTAATAATCAAATTTAACTTTTTGTCTTGTATAGAATATCCTTCAGTTTCAGTTAATTTTTTATAGTATTAATGTTAATATTATGATAACGATTTTGCTGCTATTTTTGTTGTTACACCACCCCGAAGGGGGTGTATTGTTTTCGATGCCGGATATTTATTTATTTATTTATTTATTTATTTATTTATGTGTTCATGTGTCTGTTTATAGTCTAGCGTCCACAGCTTTACTCGTATGATGTTCATTTTTTTTTCTATTGATAGATATTCATCATAAAACAAAATTATTAACTTTTGGGCAAAATCGGTAGGTCACAAAAAAATAAGGCGGATTGAGCTTTATAAGAGATTTCAACACAGGCCTGAGTAGTAATCCAAACCTTCACTATTCTTATGGGAGATTTCAACAGTACGCACAGATATACTGATTATAAGGTGTGTGAAAAAAGTATAAAGAAAGGGAAAGAAAAGAATTGAGGTGCATATCTGGAACAACCAATATTGTCTGATAAACTACATGCCTCTCGCCTTAAATCAGAAAGTGTAAATATTATGTCCGTTATCAACATGTCATCACTTTCAGTTGCACACAGTCTATGCCCTCTTTATGCCTTTCCTCTCCGCCACTTCTGTTTCCTCCTTTCCCTCTCCTCTTTCATCATCTCGTCTCTTATCCACCTGCTCTTAATTCTTTTCCCTTCATTTTTCCCGATTGCTCTTTTGTTTTTACAGTTAAATTTCGACCTCGCAGATACTTCCCTTCCTTTCTAGTCCCCTGGAGGCGAGGTGTGTTGTGAGAGGTGTGTAGTGAGAGGTGTGTTGTGAGAGATAAGATGCGAACCCTGTGAGAGTGGAGGGTATATCTGTTCTGTCGGATCCAGTCTCAAGAGTCAAGTGGAGGGAACACACATCGGGTCCCGTTGCCAACCTGCCACAATTTTTCCCTATCATGGAATTGTTTTAGGTGTCACTTATCCCGGGGTGTTTGAAGGCGCGTCAGTCCCGGGACTCCTCAACACTTTGACGTGAGGCAAGGAAATATTCGCTCCAGTCCAGTCATGCTCTCTCTCTCTCTCTCTCTCTCTCTCTCCTTTTTTATTTGCTGTGTTTTTTTGCTTGCATCGCTAACGGGTGGAAAGCTAAAAAGCAGCGCCATCTTACACTATTGTTAACATTCTTTCGTATTTATTGTTGCACTAAGGACACAGTGATGATGATAACAAGCCACTGGATTTTCTTATGATAATCTAGGCAACGCTAACAGGTGAAAACTTATATACATAGCAGAGGGAGGATATGCACGTGTGTCAAAACTAAATAACAATCACCAGTGCATGTCCAAACCGGTGATGTCAACACGAGTGACAGATACTAGTATATACCCTTGAGTGTGTTTGTATTTCTTTTCGGGATGGCAGGAGGGGCTTTCATCAGCGGCACTGCGTCTCGTCTCGTCTCGTCTCGTCTTTTCTTGTCTCGTCTCGTCTCGTCTCGTATTGTCTCGTCTCGTCTCGTATTGTCTCGTCTTGTCTCTTCTCGTCTCGTCTTGTCTTGTTGAGTACATAATAAGCTGTGGTACCCTGGGTCAGAACTCAGAGGCAGCGACGCAACCCTAACGTAAAATAATATAGTCATGAATAACGTGCTTGTTGGCCATCTTTTTTGCTCAACATTATAATCTTGAATAGCTGGCATACTGTACTGTACTTTTATCTATGGGTAAGATATTGCTGGCGTACTTTTATTTATGAGCAAGATATTATAAACAGTTGCTAGTAAAAGGATGAATTGAACAAAATAGACAAATAACGTCGAATGTAAAGTAGGTAGAAAGTCGTAAAGTATAATGGCAATTCAAAGGACGATAGGTCATTCTTTAATTTAGTCGTTGAAATAAAAAAAAAAGAATATAATTATATGGCATTACAATTTCGCATAACTTAAACTTCAACCTACAGTACACCACTTTGCATACACAGTTAGTTTTATCTTCCTGGGGTGTGTGTGAGTCATATAGGAGAGGTGGGGGTGGAGGTGGGGGAGAGGGGAAGGACGCAGCACAATATTTCAGCACATAAAACACAAGAAGTGAAATCAATCTGGTTTTACGGTTCACGGGATTAACGGGGTGAAAAATGGGCGTTAAAATACCATGAGAGGTCAATGCTCGAACTGCAGTGGTGAGTGAGTGAGTGAGAAGGCGAGAAGAAATTAAGGCGAAGAACAAAAAGTATTTATCTTTTTTATTTATGACAAGATTTTCAGTAGATAAATAAAGTGCAGAAAGTTAAAGATACCGGTATTATAAAAGGTGATACCATAAGAAGTCAAACAGAAGCTGAAGGATGATAACTGTACGTATGAATATTAGATAAGAAAGTAGAGAATCAACCTTGATGTAATAAAAATGAGAGACAAACAGAACCAACCTTTAATGTATATATATTTTTAGTATAGCCTACATAACCTCTCATTATATTTTTTTAGTAACCTACATAACCTCTCATTATATTTTTTTAGTAACCTACATAACCTCTCATTATCCACGTAAGTAGTATCACCAGTCCGTAGTGTCATACAGAAAAACCCGCCTAGTCACTAATAAGAAAAAATGTTACGGTGACGGAAACGAGAAACAAACTCAATTAGACCTTCACGGAAGTTTGAGGAATAAATAATGACTTAGTTAATATGGGTATATGCAAATGGGCTATATAAGACAGGTATATAATCACGACGGGTTTCTCTGACTGATGGGGTTATAATTATAGTGTTGACAAATATAGAGACAATAGATTCCTCCAAAACGCTCCAAGAAATAGGCTCCGTTATTTTGTTTGGAAGGTTTGTTTGATTCTTTGCATGATTTAGAGCAATTGGTAGCCTTTAAAGTGTCCAAAATAGGTTCCCTTTAATTAATACTTTGACATAATAACAAAGACTGAACTCTAGTGAAATATATTATCTGGTATTCTTAGTCTGAGTGCATCCGAATTTGCCAACACTTTACTACTCTCCAAGGAAGGCTAAATAGTCCAGTAAGCACATAGGTAATAATTATAATATTATGTTCACACGTGGTTACTGGTGTTGACTCCACCAATATAAAGTGTGGAATGGTCGTGATTATGTAGGACGAGTTATTATTCGTGACGGGAGTAACTGTATTCTGGAAGGAGGGAGGGAGGGATGGTGATGTGGGAGGAGAGGGAGGGAAGAGGAGAGGGGGATAGCCATGTGGGGGGAGGGGGGAGAAAGGGAAGAGGAGAGGGGGATAGCCATGTGGGGGGAGGGGGGGAGAAAGGGAAGAGGAGAGGGGGATGGCCATGTGGGGGGAGAGAAAGCCAAGGTCAAAGGGGGATGTGAAGGAATCTCCGTGTTGACATTGCTCGCCTCCGTCCGTTCCAACCCTCCAGCGACCTTGGTCTTCCGGGACGCCACCACCACCACCACCACCAACCCATTAGACACACACCAGTAGATCACTTCATTTTTATGGTAATGGAATAAATGGGTAAGGAAAGCCTAGAAAAAAAACATTTGGTGGTCTTCATTGAGGACTCGCGTGTAAAGTGAAGTAGTGGATACAATTAATATTTCGTGTTATATTCAAGGGTTTACTCTAGTACAACGAGATAAAGAAAGTGAGTTTTAGTTAGTTAGTTAGTTAGTATAATCTAAATAGAGACACCGGCTGAGTACGAGCAGGAGAGAGAGAGAGACTGTTGAACAAATAGAGAGCAGCAGGAGAGTAAAGGGGGGACAGAGACAAAGAGGGAAGGAGAAAGAGAGAGATGCAGCAAAAATAACCGAGACCGAGATTAGGGGTGTTGGGGTCAGCGTACTCAAGGAGCCACGGGTCGCCTCTTCCTCTTCCATATGGATCTCCAGGCGACCGACCCATGGAAGCTGACACAACGGAACGGAACCTCCTCACTAGCCAGGTCAAGTCAAGGGGCCGGGACTTACAATATGGGCGAAATGAAAGGTTACTGATTTCCTCCAAACTTGGATACAAAACATATCTCGTCCTGTTAGTGTGAGGTATTTTTTCTGATGTGGGCGAAAAGAAAGGTTACTGATTCCTCCTAACTAGGATGTAAAGCAAAGCTCGTCCTATTATTGTGAGGTACTCTTCAGTTTCCTGGCTTGAAGGAATCAGTAGTCCTCCCTTCTGCTTACATCAAAAGGCCTCTTTAATAGGTAGCCTAGCTATTATGGCCCCGTCAGAGTGCCTGGTACCCACTAAGAGGTTCCCTTATCACCGCATTCAGTCAAACTCTTCACACTCAAGAGCGTCGTTTGTTGTGGACCTAATAGAGGGCTACGAATTCCTCCAAATTTGGCGACAAAACAAAACCCTTCTAATCTCTTGCATGCATGTATAAATTGAAGTACAATACGAATCTATTTCCTGACAAGGTTTGGACTCCATTAACTCGGAACTGATGAGTCACTAAATATATAGTTGGACGTGGAAATTAGTACTACAGTGGTTGGTACTGTACATTGAAAAGGGTATAATGTATAGTAAGTACAGTTAAGGGCAAATGTGTTGATACCTTCTTCATTTTTTTTCATTATTTGACAAGTCCCGTTTTGTAGTGACCTTGTCTGGATTCATTTGCCTAATTTCAGCAAAAGTTTCCGGTATATAGTAGGTTGCAAGCAGGTTCTTCACATACCGTATACTCATTAAAGCCAAACTGTTCTTAGACTATATGAAAACAATGATTAATTAAATATTTACCGTACTTGATTCATCCATATGTTCATCGAAACCTATAACCACAACTTTACGTCTATTAAGCAATCAAGTGTTCAATCTCTATGTAAACAACTTCCACAACATTTGAGTGCGTGTAAGATAGAGCCTATAATTATCACGATGCATGGAAAGATAAAAACAGAATGTAACATATTTATATCTACAAACACACAATTAACTGTATCACGAATTTGTGTGTTCAACTGTATCCTGAACCCCCCCCCCCAAAAAAAAATACAGTAGTATCCATTGCCGAGACTGTGTGTTTGTACTCTCGACCCAAATACGCAATTCCTGCCTTTGCATCATCGTAATGTAACGCGCTCTTGTGGACGTGAGAAGTAAGAAGGTTGGAACGTTACTTACCAGAGAGTCACTCCAAGTGTTTCCTCTGAGAGTGAGTGAGTCTCATTAATTCCTGCTTCATCATTCTCTCTCTCTCTCTCTCTCTCTCTCCTCTCTCTCTCTCTCTCTTCTCTCGTCTCTCCTCTCTCTCTCGTCTCTCTCTCTCTCTCTCTCTCTAACCAAATTTTTCATTGCACATTCATCTCTTCTATTTTTTTTATCTTCTTGGACATTGATATTTCCTTTCCTCTCTTTCATGATATCTTCCCAGAACATTCCTTTTATGCTTCCCTGACCCATGCATTCCATTTTCTACCTCCTGCACATTCCTGTTTCTCCCTTTTTCATTATCTTCCCTACTCACTCTCAAATTGTCAACCCTGCGTCTGTTCTCCGTGACATAATAATTATACGATGTGTCTCTATTCAACTGAGATCTGCTCTTGCCCATACGGTATTTTCTTTTTTAATCTTTTTCGTTCATTGATTATTATTTCTTTTTCTTTTGATGCACTCTATTATATTCCTCTGACAACACGATCATCTTAATTCCTTCGTCTTTCTTTGATTATATTTTCCATCGCCTTTTGCTTTCTCCTCTCTCTCTCTCTCTCTCTCTCTCTCTCTCTCTCTCTCTCGCTCTCTCTCTCTCTCTCTCTCTCTTCTCTCTCTCTCTCTCTCTCTCTCTCTCTCTCTCCTCTCCTCTCTCTCTCTCTCTCTCTCTCTCTCTCTCTCCTCCTCTCTCTCTCTCTCTTTCTCCCCCCAGGCACCTACCGACCGCCTCACTCACCCTTCTGTTCTCAGCTTCACCGTTAAGTCCTTCCCTTTCCTAGTCACCCAGTCGCACATTCCCCTTGCATTTCTCTCTCTCTCTCTCTCTCTCTCTCTCTCTCTCTCTCCTCTCTCTCTCTCTCATATAAGCAACTATACTTATCATCGACTGTTTTATCGGTTATCTCCTATTCACTCCTCTTCTCCTATTATCATTTTTCTCTTTACCATGCCGTTCTATTACCAATCTTGTACGCCCTTCAATTAGTCTATTACCTTTGCCAATACCTCCTTTCCTCCTGTCATACCGTCTCACATTTTTTACCCTCGCCGCCCCTATAATACAAATATTACTGTAGCCTTTCACCACCAGCCTTTCCCACCAACCCTGCCATTTGTCTCCTTCCAGTAAACTGTAATATCCTGCCTTGTTCCTCCCTCCCTCTCCTTTCCTAACTCTTTACAGGCACCTCCTTTCCCTCAAGTCTTTCTTCTCCTACCTATACACAATTTTTCCGCCCCTTACCCTGTTTTTTTTCATTTTTTTTTCGTTCCTTGTTTTCTCTTTTTCCTTACTTTGTTTCTAATTCCATTTTTTATTCTGCTTCTCTCCTTTCCACTTCGTTTCTCCTTTCCCTATCTCATTACTATCCCTCCCCTACTCTGTGTTATCTTTCCCTGTCCTTTCCCTTCCCTGTTTCTCTCTCCATTCCTTCTCTCTTCACTTCCTTCCCCCTTTTCTATTTCTCATAAATTTCCCTTCCTTCCACGAATCTCTTTTTCCCCTTCACTATAGTTTTCCTTTCCCTTCCCTGACTGCTTCTCTATATTATCTCCTGCTTTGCACAGACCCTCCTCTCCTCTCCCTTTCCCTGCCCCAATACCTCACACTTCCCACCACCTTGTCCCTACAGTCTACCTACCATGCGTAATACAGGTAGCCAGCCAGCCAACCAACCAGCCCCAGTGAACAGGTCTTGAATAGGTGGTGCAGAGTGGTGAGACCCTCTGCCCTCCTCATACCACCAGACTCTCACATATTTCCCAAGTGTACTGTATTCGGAAGATTGATCTTTTTTTTTTTTTTTCATCATGAGAGGTTATATATATTTCACCTCGGGCTGATTGATTAATTATTAATTGATTTTAGGATATTTCAGATGAGATTTTTCCACAATTTTTTTTTTGGCCAAATTATAGGTAACAATATTTCAGGCGAGAATATACTGTATATGTTTTGGGAGGATAGGATTTGGTGTTAGGTTTAGATTCATGTTGTGCCTCAGATCAGAAGAGAACAGTTATTACTTTTGACTACCGAGTGTATACGGTACTATTAAAAAAAAAAAAAAAAAAAAAAAGAGAGAGAGAGAGAATTCTGCACAAGCGTCATTGGAAGAGGAATCGTAATTATTATCTCGTTGGCCTCGAAATTGACGACACTGAAATATTAGACAAAAGAGATAATTTCGTTGGGTTTAATGGCAGACTGGTTTATCTGTCTGACATTCCTCCCGGGAGAAAAAGAGAAAGAAAAAAGAAAACAAAAAGAAAACAAAATTGTAGTTGAGTTTTTTTTTTTTACTAAAACCTACATTTGCATTTTCACATCTTGGTCATTGGTTGATAAACAATTTTGTATTCTACTGGTGCTGATGGAACCGTGAATATATTCTTTTACAGTACCGGTATGTTTTTACTGTAGAAACAATAAATAAAACACGGTCTCTTGGTTATTATTATTATTTTTTTTTTCAATAGTTAAAAATAAAGATAAGTGACATTTCTCCTTTTATTACTTCGTTAACAAGAGGTTCGGGATTTGTTACATAGTTTGGGTCAGGCAGGACTTAATATTATTCTCAGACACACTCCTCCATAAATTTGTTTTGTTGATGTCTTCAGCCATTTCATCTTGCTTAATTCAATTTTCAGGGGGTATTATAGCACATTGTTTTGTGTGGCAAACCTGGGGCAAATGATTCCTCCAAACTATTCCAGGCAACAGGACACCATTATTTTTCTTCATCTGGGTCTGCTGTTCCCTGGCATACTTTGGAGGAATCAAAAGTATACTGATGGTGTTATTTATTTTTATAGTGTATAGAGTGTATGTACTTATGCAACGCTTAATGCATCAGACAGACACACACACAGACAGACAGAGCTTGGTGGAAAAATAGATTATTGCATATTTCACTTATAAGACGCGATATTTTGCACTTATTTTTTTCTCTTTCATCATTGTT
The DNA here is from genome assembly GCA_034508575.1 of Petrolisthes manimaculis. Lineage (NCBI taxonomy): Eukaryota > Metazoa > Arthropoda > Malacostraca > Decapoda > Porcellanidae > Petrolisthes > Petrolisthes manimaculis. Next base: position 160,762 of record JAWZYT010002746.1, read on the forward strand.
TTATCGTACTCAATGCCTGTAAAACTTCACGCTAGGTAGGGATAGGCCTACCCACAGTCCACATAATTTATATGTGGATTGTAGGCCTACCAATATGAAATGGGGGTAGATTGTATTCCGAATCACTGGCTTCACACTACTTTTTTCGACATTTAAAACTATAAAATTTTAATAAAGATAAGTCTCTAACGAATTTACGGTTATTTAGTATGTTGCAATCTGGTATATAATACAGTATATTGATAAATGACACTGCAAGAAAAATATGAGGTGTTGTTTGAAGTAAAACCCGTAACACAAATATTTTTCAACATGATAACACGATCCCTGAAGGCAGGCCATGTACCGTATAACGTGATATGCCAATCTGGACGTGTGCTGGTGGTGGTGGTACCCATGGAGAAACTCTTGGCGCTCGCCCAAGTCACACTTAGCAAGGTCGTTGTCATCGTCTAAAAAATTTCCCCAACTTTTCTGTGCCAACTCAGAAAAAAAACTAGAGAGCAAAATAAAACACCAAAGAGTAAAAATCTATTTATCGTGCAGTGACCGTCAAGTGTGGTGGAGTCCTTAGTTTCGTTAAAGATGAAATGGTGACTGTGGTGTTCATGTTGGCTGTCCATTGTGTACCGGACCTTCAACACGCCACGCCATGTTTACAAATGTCAGGGGTAGTCGCTTACTTTTCCTATTGATTTGTCCTTCACTTTCTTGGATTTTCAGTGGAGTCGTCGACATTTCCTGCTTCCAGAATCTCCCACGCTTATGGACAATGAAGGTGATAACACGACTGGACCAGGAAACATTCCCTCGGATGAAATAACAGTGTATATACAGAGGCCGGCCACCTCACGCTCTCACACCCTCCACCATTACCCTGGCCAAGAAGAGCCACTTGATTGTCCTCTTCCTCTGTTCTATTGCAGTTTACACGAGCAAAGTGTCTTCAGATGACTGCACCGAGGTTCCTTGTCCCGGGATAATAGTCGGGGGTGTACATACATTCGTGATGCTCTTCCTGTGTGTGGGACATGGAGGAGGTGCATGGTGTGGGATTTATTATGATAGAAGGGTTGTAGGTGCTGGAGTGTGACTATATAGGCGACAATGACACATGACTTCCAAGGTGGTGGTTGTTCAGGACGTTGCTTCAGTTGCTTGCTTGTACTTCAGTTCTGGGGACTTCTGTACTGGGAATTAAATGTTGCAATTGATCTGCTCTAACATCTACTAATTTAATGAAAATATTAGGCTCCGGTAACATGTCAATTATTGTTATCAAGTCAAAAACATTACAATCATGCTTGTATGGTATGTAGGGTACTATCGACCAATACCAAATATTACAAAATGAAGCAAGGATTAGAGAGTTAAATTTGTTTTTTTCATATACAGAGTTTGGCTACACAGAGGTGCATGTAAATTTTCATCTTACAAAATTGTATGCCCGATGTCCGCCATTATCTGTCGGAAGTTCTTCAAATATGATGACTTATATAATATTAACCTCTTATAAACCTGTCTTGTGGCGCGTCAGATCTTATGAATTTATCACGATGCGTTGAATGCATACCTTACAGTAAAAATTAATGCAGTTTGGTAAAGATTTATTGTTTTCACTTAGGTTTTTGTTCTATTTGAAGCTTAGTTTGTGTGATGACAGGGAAACATATTAGCTAAACAAAGTCCTTTAATTAGTAAGAACTGCTTATTGACTGTCCGTAAATTTATATCCAGTAAACCTACACTGTCCAGCACGAACATCACGAGAAGCTGGATTGGAGTTCTTCCTTCCACACCTTCAACTCTCACCCTCACAAAACATAGGAATTAAAGCCACAATTACAGCAGACCACAGTAATGATGGAAAGAAATTGGTAGTGGGTGTAGAGGAGGCGTCGCTTGGCTGCTGGAGCGACACATACAAAGTTCATTTGTTGTGTAGTGTTAGAAGAGCCTCACAATAAAGACTCAAGGTTCCTGAGACAAACACACTTAAGGGGAAATTTTAAGGGGTCATTCACTTCTGTTACATTGGAGTGTTTTGATTTTTCCAAAATATGCCATGCAGAAAACAAGACCAGATGAACAAAAATAATGGTGTTTTGTTGCTTGGAATAGTTTGTAGAAATCATTTGCTACAGATATACCTTAATTAATGGGTGAGTATAGTGTTGGTTAATCTGGAGCAAAGGATTCCTCCAAAATATTCCAGGCAACAGGCCACCATTATGTTTGCTAACCTGGCTCTGTTTCCTGACATACTTTGAAGAATCTGGTCATCGATATTTTAGCGCAGTAGATTCGATACAGGGTTGTAAAATAAAGAGACGACCCGTGGAGAATAAGTACAATATTATATCCCATTACTTGACTTGACTTTCTGCTTCAATGATTTTGGCTCTTCACGAAGGATTATTCTTTAGCCCAACATAAATCTTTTTGAAGAACTTATTAAACACCTCCTCGAACAGCGATATCGGGTTTCATTCAATAAACTTTGTACTTTCACAACAAAGTTTAATGGTCTGCGTCGGACTATCTTCTCCCGTCAAGTTGTAATGTATGTATGTATGTATGTCAAGATCCAGTGTCTCTAGATCTTGATGTATGTATGTATGTATGTATGTATGTATCCAAGAGACTCACTCATTGTCATAGTACCGAGAGCCGCGTCTGCCTTACACACGGAAACGCAACAGGTCTCGGAGATGAAGTGTAATTACAGTAGTACTTTCCCCTCGCAGCAACACCATCCATCTACTTCTATTCCTCCATTCATGCACGCATCTAGACTCTACGCTTTGCCATTCCCTTCACCACCACCACCACCACAACACAGACAAGACAGCAACACCAGCCATCTATTTCCTCCATTCATGCACGCATCATTTACGCTAAACTTTGCCATTCCCTTCACCACCACCACCACAACAACAACATCAACAACAATAACAACACACACAAACCAGCGAGGAAAGCCCTGCATGGATCGTCCTACATGCCGTTGTGCAAATCCCCATCGTTCGACCCTCATTTACCAGAAGCGATGATTGCCGGGCGTACATACATACATACACACCAGCACCATCCCACAGACGTTGCTCCACACACCATTACCATTCCCTGCACTTACCACAGGAGCTGCCTTCATTATATCGTCAGCGCAGCGTTGTTAAGAGGGTGATTTGTATCTGATTATGGGCCACAAGTTTACTGTATGTAATTTAGTGAAAGTGTTCATTAGCTATTATCAGTATCACACGTTCCCGTTAATATAAAGCAGGGCGCCTCTGTTTCTCATATTTTTGCACGTAGGGGAAGTGAATATTGTGTAAAAAGAGACCCCAAGATATTTTACTGATGTATTTGTTTCTTACATTATAAAAGAGATTCACTTAGGCTACAGGCTTCTTGTTGTAGTTATTGATGTTGTTGTTGGTGTTGTTGTTGTTGTTTTCTATTGTTGTTATGGTTTTTGTGATACTGTTGGTGAAAATAATTTTTGACATTTATAATTTTTCATATTTTTATTTATATTTTCATTTATGTTGAAGACCACATGATTCTTAAACACTCTGATACTCGTTATATACATCATCCTTATTATCTTCTGTGTGTGTGTATGTGTGAGAGAGAAAAGAAGGACGCAAACATCTATTTCTTTTCCTCCTACATTGTTTTTCTAGTATCTTCCATATTTTCTTGTGTGTGTGTAAGTAAGTAAGTGTGTGTGTGAAAGGAAGGACGCAAACCTCGAATTCTTTCCCACCTACATTGTTTATCTTGCATCGTCTGTATTTTCTTGCACGTATCGCTTATCCACCATCCTTGACATTCAGTATCATCTCTCTCTCTCTCTCTCTCTCTCTCTCTCTCTCTCTCTCTCTCTCTCTCTCTCCTATACCCAAGTCTGTTCTTTCTGCCTCATTGGTCATCCTTCCTTGACCTTTTCAGTCTCTGTTTCTCATGCCAAACTTATCGCTTCGTTCTCATTTTCTTCTTTTGGTCAGTTAATTAATAGTTTCCCTTTTCTCTTTGCCTTTACATCTTCTCTCACCTAAATATATAGATAGCTCCATTATTATTTTCCACTCTCTTCACATCATTTTCAAAACTTTCCTCAAATCAAAAATTTAATACTCTTGCCAATTTTTCTTTCTCCTCTTCGTGATAGAATTTTCCCTCTCGCCCCAGTCGTCGCTGAATACCTGTTTCCCTCTCTCTCCTCATCGCTTA
>JAWZYT010002746.1:170000-173089 GCA_034508575.1 Petrolisthes manimaculis
CTATACTGTATCGTCTTTGTATAGAAGTAGGTACGGTTGACCACAGGAATTTTTACACAGGTTATAATTATGGTACAAGAGGTCATTATTCTGGAAGTTCTGCAGTTAATGATCGACCAAGTGACTCTGTGATTAGTATATAACAACAGACCAAATGTTATTAATGTTGTTAAGCAGTTACGTAGTCTTACATTATCTCTATGTTGTAAATCTTTGAAAACAATAGCGTGTGAATTAATTCCTGTTTGCAATAGTACACGACAATGGGAGATCATAAATAATAACACTCCACCACCTTCTTCAACTTCAGTCCTTTGTGGTTGATTGAATCTGAAACAACTAACATATTTACGTCAACAGATGTTTCGAATTATCCACTTAGGATCAGTTCTGTCCTGATCCGAAGCCCAACATGAATCTGTACCAACCTAACCCCCCCCCCCCCCGGCCTCCTCTCTAATCCCTGTTGTTCTAATCTCGGTTGGTAGAAATTAATCATAATTATTGTGCCTTCCATCAGGTCATAATTTCTAACTTAAACTGTATACTTAACATCACTCCTGTGTTTCCTGTCTAGCGTTGCCAGTACTTTCTTCCCATACATTATTTTCTCTATTTTTCGACCCATTTTATTGAGTGGTCTGTGTTGTCATAGGTAAACTGGATGTTATTGATTCCTCCGAACAATAATACTAAAGGTCACACTATCATAGGTTTACATATATCTTTTTATCACATGTAGATTTTGGGAATAGTTAGTCTTCAATTCGCAGACAATATCTTAGTAACACTTTTGTGATAATTACAACTGAGTGCGATTTTCTCTTTCCTTTTGAATGAGTTTGACCGAGTAACTTAAATCGTGCAGAAGCCAAGCCAAGCCGTGCGGGCCCCACCACAACCTTGCATAACATCACCCCTCCCTCACAATAACAAAGAGATGGAACGGGAGGAGCATGGTGAAGGAGGGGCGAAGAGTACTTGCCCAACATTCCCTTACCTCCTCTCACCCCTTGAATTATTATACTCGGTGGCACCCTGAGCTGACAATGGCCTCTCAGGTGCTATAGGTTACCCCCGTCCACACACTTTACAGCCACACACCCCATTGTTCCATCCCAGACAACGTGTAATAAGAACCATCGCTAGTGGTCCCGAATTGTGTTCATGCCGGGACATCAACACGCAGCCCCTGTAAGTGTATGTATAATGACGCCACCTCCCTCCCTCCAGCTCTAAGTGTCAGTTTGCGTAATACAGTACTGCGGTGTAAGAAACTGCGTAACCAGGTTCAAAGTATTACCTAAGGTTGGTGTAATAAGATATTATATTTGTTATTACTGTCATCGAGATGAAAGGAAAAGGATAAGTGGAAGGTACTATACAAAGAAAGTTGCACCACAATACTATGATCTGTTTTGACTGCATTTGAAACCTATACTTACATAGAGTACAGACGTTTTTGTGTTGTCTGAGGACGTTGCCTTATTCATATTAATGAAAGAGGGACGTGGCCCAACGCCAAGGTCAGTGGTCCGCAAGTATAGGTAATAATTATTATACTTTGAATCTCGCCAAGGGGTTCCCTCGTATATCATTGCAGAGAAAGACTTCAGTCACGCTAACATTGATGTAAATTCAGTCAAAATCTCATACATGTGTTTCTCTTATTTGGCTGCAACTCTCTGCTATTCCATGTACAGTACACCTCGATACCTGGTATGAACCCCATCAACACCTCTTGCAGCCTTTTCCGTAGAAGAGGTAGACGAATAATTCCCAATTTATAGGTAACTATTTGTAAATCCCAGGTTCCCTTTCATGTATCCCGGTAACCTCTCTATAAACCCCCGCCTGCCTACCTGCCTACCTACTACCCGTCTTCTCGTTCATACACCCCGGCTGAGGCCCAAGAAGAAAGAAGGCTCGTTGTCCTGGTAAGTTGGCTATATATCTCACCAGAAACTCACCTTGGGTCAGACAAAGTGATATAGTGGTGGAGGCCCGTCATTACCCCGCCCTTACCAGTCAGTCCTATTCCTCACTCCACTGTTCTTATTACCGACCCACCAACACTATCCTTCCTTACCTCAACTGGTTCACCTTCTCTTTCGGTATTTCTATCTATTTTTCCCTTATTTTCTTCTATTTTCCTTACTCTTTGTACTGTAGTCCACTCTTGTTTAAGCTACCTCTTTATTCATCCAATTTTTTCGTCTTTTCTGTTGTATCATACAATACTCCTCCATTTTCCTACAGTCCCTTCTTTTCTTACCTCTTTGCATTTGCTTCCACGATCGTAACTGTATAATATTATATACCAAACCTTATTGATGCTCACCGAAACAAAATACATAAGCGGTGTAATTAACGTGTTTATTTTTCCATAACCTCTTTGTTATTGTCCTCATTCATACCAAATCCTAAGCTGTCATGTAACCCCACCAACCTTTTTCTCTATTCCAACGCTGTGGTTTCCCTTCCCTAAATTTATACCCTTCACTTTCTTCTTCCAAAGCTGCAATACCGTTCTGTACCTCGAGCATAATATATTGCTCTATTCTTTCCTTCCCTTACCAGCGCCTCATATCTTTCCTCGACCTATTCGCTCGTACTCTGTGCTCACACACACACACACACACACACACACACACACACACACACACACACACACACACACACACACACACACACACACACACACACACACACACACACACACACACACACACACACATAACGTGACATAAATCCTCATGTGTTATGTACAGTACAGTATTTTCCTACGGCCCGACCCTCAGTCCTTCCTTCCTTCCTTTCCTTTGTTTCACACTAGCTAGGACCCATTATTTCTTGCCACACCCTCTCCACTTGCCGTTTTCCCCTTCGTTCGTACACTTTTCACTCCCCACGACGACATTCCAACTTTCTCCCTCCATTCTCCTGTCCTTATCTCACTTCACAACTCCCATCCATTCTTCTACCTCGTTTAGCCTTTAATTAAGGGACCCTGTGAATGTGATGTAGTCAGAAAATTGGATAAATATAAGCCCTTCAAATATGGCCTCGAAACACACACATGCATCTAT
>JAWZYT010002747.1:0-50000 GCA_034508575.1 Petrolisthes manimaculis
GAAGAATAGGTAAAGGATGGGAAGGTGGAAAGTGGGAAACGAAATGGTCGGCAGGGAGGGGGCGGGAGGGGAGGAGAGGGGAAAGCGGAGGAGGGGGGAAAGGGGGAGAGGGGGGAGAAGGGGAGGAGGGGGGGAAGGGAGGAGGGGGGAAGGGGAGGAGGGGAATGGGGGGAAAGGAGGCCATTTACAATACAAAGGAAGACAAACAACTGCCGATAAAGATGTGTGGGCAGGAAAGAAAGGGCACTGGGGACAAAAGAGAGAGAGAGAGAGAGAGAGAGAGAGAGAGAGAGAGAGAGAGAGAGAGAGAGAGAGAGAGAGAGAGAGAGAGAGAGAGAGAGAGAGAGAGAGAGAGAGAGAGAGAGAGAGAGAGAGAGAGAGAGAGAGAGTTTAAGGGAATAAAATGTAAGGGTAGGGCCGTAGGGGTGCGCTTAGTATGAACTAGGAGGGGCAAGGCACGAGGGAAATTGGGGGGTGGGAATATAGAAGTGCAAATGCGAAGGAACATAGTGCTGGCGGAGTGGTATATTGAAGGCCTTGAATGTGTGATATATGAACTAAAAACTCAATGACGTCCCTCTCACAATTTGCCCTCACTCACTCATTCAGGAATCGTGGGAAGGTCACACACACACACACACACACACACTCATAAGTGCACTTATACACACAGACACAATGAGAGAGAGAGAGAGAGAGAGAGAGAGAGAGAGAGAGAGAGAGAGAGAGAGAGAGCGAGACCAAGATGAGTAAGGACACAGACCAGTTATCTTAATGCTTGTGGAGTAATTAGACAAGTTAGCAGACCTTTCATCGGGGCAAGTTACACATCACAGTCGCTGCTAATTACAAGGGCTTCCCTGTAATGATCCCCCCATGATGTGTGTACGTGTGTGTGTATGTGTGTGTGTGTGTGTACGTGTGTGTGTGTGTTTAGAACTATAACTAGAGTAGTCTAATATTTATTGACTTGGTTAGCATTACACTTACGACAAAGACGGGTACGTGAGTAGTAAAGAAGAGGAAGTGGATGGTGAGGAAGAAAAGGCAGAACAAATAGAGGAAGAGGAGGAATACATGAATGAAGAGACGGAAGAAACTAAGGAATAAATGGATGAAAAAGAAGCGGTAGAAGAGGAGGAAATGGAGGAAAAGGAAGGTTGAAGGAGGAAATGAAGGAAAAGGAAGGTTGAAGAGAAGGAAATGGAAGAAAAGGAAGGTTGAAGAGGAAATGGAAGAAATGGAAGGCTGAAGGAGGAAATGAAGGAAAATGAAGGTTGAAGGAGGAAATATAGGAAAAGGAATAGTTGAAGGTAGAAAAATTGCTGATTCACTCTATGGTCACGACAGGTGTTTCCAGTATATACGCGTTTTACGGTCTCTTTCTCTCGTTAAGTTGCCGCCTCTTCCTTCCTGTGTGATGATTAGACCTCCAGGCTGTTGATTTATTCGCTATTATAGAACAGTACAGTATATTTTCTGGCAGCTCTCACACACACACGCAGGAGCACTCACACATTCACAACAAAACACGAACACGAACAGAGACGCATCACTAACACAGCACAGCACACCACATAGCAACAACATAACACAAAACACATCACCACATAGCAACATCAGAAAACAACACAAAACACATCACCACAATGCAACATCAGAAAACAACACAAAACACATCACCAAATAGCAACAATATCAGAAAACAACACAAAAAACACATCACCACATATCTGCAACAGAGAACAACATAAAACATATCACCAAATAGCAACAACATCAGACAACACACACTATCTCTCACGCACACATAAAGCAGGTAGACACGCACACGAAATAATAACACACCACACGCCCACCTCACCTCAGCTCGTTAGGTCTTCAAGCTTCAAAAAATAAAATATATAAAAAAAAATAAACGATGACAGTTTCTTTAATGATCCGTACGGCAAAACCACAGCACATATCAACCATCTGTATGTATACCGTGTTATTAGGAGTGGCTTTTGGGTTAGCTGTAAATATTCAATTGTACCAGCAGTAATTGGAAGCGCTTTAAAGATCGGAATCCTCTGTGAATGGCGCCGATTAATTGTATGAAACTATGCGGGATGAACTTTTTTTTTTTTAGGTGACTGATTCCTTCACACTATTCTAGGAAGCAATTCACCTCAATGTTACTCAAAGGAGGTTTGTTTCGTGATATAGTTTGGAGCAATCAAGAGACCTCCAGAGGATTTACCGTCATGAGTTTCTCCTCTGATTCATACACCTATAGATTGAAGAGCCATGAGGAGCCAACGATGATGCCGGGTGAATTGCAACAAACTTATTTCCTCCGAGCTGTGCCACAAAACAGATTCCCTCCCACGATATAGGTGTAATTTTGTATTTCAATGTGGTGGAAATAATAGCCTCCGAATTTCACCACAATCTATAGGTCCTTGAAGGGATCATAACCACAACCACAACAAAAACCATAACGACAACAACAGTGCTATCACGATGGTTGGCCTTATGGGAATGGAAAGCAGTGAATTCCTCTGCTTGGGTCTAGAGGGCAATCAGTCGGTACCTACAAGTTCGATCCTCTCCATGCCTTGGGGGGATTTTCAGCGAGTCTCCCTATTACGTCCCCACCATACCTTTCCTCTGACACTTCATAACAGTTGGCTCTCTCCCTAATACTTGCATACCCACTATACTCGTACCTTTCTCTCCTCTCCTTATCATGTTTGTATCTTTTCTCCTCTTCTCCCTCCCGTCCCTCTTCTCTCTTTTTTCTCTCTCCCTACTTCTTGCATACCCACAACTCTTACCATTCTCTCCTCTCCTTCTCTTGTTTGTTTCTTCTCTCCTTCTCCTTCTACTCCCTTCACACCCACAATACTCTTACCCTTCTCTCCTCTCCTTCTCCCGTTATTTTTTCCCTCTTCTATATCTTTTCTTTCTTCGACCTTTCATATCCACAAGTCTTTTACCTTTTTCCTTCTCCTATCCTCATCCTCTTCTTTCTCCTCTTGTTCTCTTCTCAGTCCTTTCATTATCTTCCATCCACGACTACACATACACATTCTTCCTTCTTCCTCTCTTCTCCCCCTCTCTCTTCTTTTCCCTCACCTTCCCTTCATATCCTCTTTCTCCTCCCAGTTCAATTCCTTCATCTTTTCTTCTTCTTCGCCATCTCATCCCGACTCTATACACACAACCTAAGTAATCTGACAACATAGCATTTGTACCTTTGACCAGGAGTAGCGAAATGTCAACAAAGGCTTTACGGTACCTCAATAAGTGTTTAGATGGTTACCAGTTTGTTCTCCCCTCTGTAAATTGTGATCACTGTATGTTGGTTAAAGGGTGTAATACAGTGTTGGTAAATCTGGAGCAACTGCACGATTCCCCCAAAGCATTCCAATAGCGAAAATCTACACACACATTAACTTGAATATCAACAACCCCATCACAAAACGCTGATCAGATATTGCTCTTCCCAGTGTGAATCCAGCAAGTATGTACGTATATGAACCTGAATATATACATACGACTACAGTCCAATATTACACTGACAAAGACAGGCAAGAACAAGTATTGAGTTGAGTTGAGTTGTCCACTAAGGAAATTCCCTCACTATTCGTCTGCACATGAGAGGAGTTGGTAACAAGTGCCTTAGTACGTGGTCTACCATTATTATTATTAGCACTGGCGGTACACGCACACTTCCTCTCTCCCTTCAACCTTACCGTATTTCCCTCGCTGCTATTTTATCTTCTCCATATCGTTTCCTTTCTCTCTTTCACTAGTTCTCATACAGGTTTTTTAATTATAATTTTCTTACTCCTCCACGTGTCTCCCCTTTTTCTTTTTGTCTGTGTTTATGTCTATCTGTCTGTGTGTATCTGTCGTTCTCTCTCCCCTCTCGTCTCTGTCTCTGTCTGTCTGTCTGTCTCTCTCTTCTGCCTGACACCACTATAAGCCACATCAAGAATCGGGTTTTTGTGGCACTTGTTCACATGGAGGTAAGGTCCGGATTTACAGGTCTTATGTGTAACAGGAAACGGGTAACGGGTAACAGGAAACTGGGTGTTACACAAGTCCACATCTGTAAAAAAATATATAATCTTCTTACGAATTACAACTTTAACGGAACACTGATGTGGACAGAAACTTGGGAGGCAAATGAGGCTTCCATATATTGCCACGAACATCACCTTTTGTGGCATAGTCAGGAGGAACCAGAAGCCTCCAATTCTCATACACGATCACAGGGTCCTTAAAGGAGGGAGATAAAGTCGGCAGCAAAAGTCGTGTAGCCTCCCTTGGCGTTTCTTCAAAGGATAATATAAAAGGATAATAATGAAACCAACACCGGTATGTTATTCTGTAGTAGAGTTATTTTATAGGGGTTATAATTTTGTAGTGGTGTTATCATTTTGCATTGGTGTGTTAGTCTGTATTGGTGTATAATTTTCTAGGGGTGTATCATTTTATACTGATGGATCATGGCATATATCCTATTCTGTATATTATGGTTCGTCTGGTATATCCACTCAACACAGCAGGTTCACCCACAGTCTGCTCTCATTCAACCTCTCTCACCCGTGGACATGTTCCTGTAGCCTAACTGTATTATCAAAACATGGGAAGGGAGAGCCTGACAGTGCCTACCTCTTTATACTGCATCATCCAACCGTGTCGTAGGAACATGCATATAACTGGGCAGATGTTTTGTCGCGAAATCACCATTCGGATAAAATTCGAGTTTCAAAAAATTCTCAAAAATTAAATACCACCAAATGATTTAGGTTCGTTCGAGTTTCAAAAATCCCAGAAAATGAGAAATCACCAAACAAATCTGGTTCGCGTCTCAAAATATCCTCGAAAATGAAAAATCACACAAAAATCTAGGTTCGCGTTTAAAAAATCTTCAAATTTGAACAATAAAACAAATATTTATGTAATAAAAATAATATATCGGGAACTGCACCCACGAGCGACGTAACTATTCACCATGTCAACAAACACGTTCCGAGTGTGTCATAAGAGATATATAGGCTGCTGACTGAAAGATATATGTAACTTGTCCGGAAGAATAACACACCGTTTCGTCTATAATATTTCAACTGATCTCTCGAAGCACGCACGGACACTCATGCAGGCACACACACACACACACACACACACTCTCTCTGTCTCTCTCTGTCTCTCTCTCTCTCTCTTTCTCTCTCTCTCCTTGGTGATAGTAAAGGAGGGGAGACGAGGTGAAATTGCAAAAGTTGTTGTTACAAAGTGTTTATCAAGGCAGTCACGAATGTTTGCCCACAACTGTACAAACTTGTAAAAATGTCTTGCAACACAACGTAAAACTTCTCTTTCTCTCTCTCTTATCCATGTTTTCACTTTTCTCTCTCTCTCTCTCTCTCTCTCTCTCTCTCTCTCTCTCTCTCTCTCTCTCAAGTGTGGTCGTCGTATATATTCAGGAGGGACCATTATATTCTTCGCTTCATATATTCCTTCCTATTTGGCCTCGGCTCAGTCTATATATCTTTCTCTACTCTGTATTTTTTTCTCTTGCCTTTGTTTTCCGTCTCATCAGTTATATTCACACACACACACACACACACACACACACACACACACACACACACTTTCGCCTTGATGTCGTCTGAAGTTCTATTTCTGACTTTCTATTACCATTTTTATTTGGTTTCAATCTGTTTCTTCACCTCGATTACATCATTGCCATTTTCTTTCCTCTTCTGCTCTCCTTTAAACATTCAATTTTCCCCCCATTTCCTATCCTCTATCTAAAAGTTGTGATATACGGTAACTATTTTTTCCTCTCTCTCCTCATTCACTATATATATATCCTTTTTCCCATTTCTTCCCTCTCTCCCCTTTTCTTTACCACTTCACCGTCCCCTTACTCCCTTCTTACATTCCTTCGCCCTTCCCCAACCACTTACCCCTTCATCATCCCCATCCCCCATCCTTTACCTTACCTTACCTTACCCCCTTCCCTCATCACCCACCAGCTCGTCCTTTCCTTCTCCTCACGGCGTCCGGAAATGCTCGCACGCGCAGACATACACTCAAATAAACACACATACCTGCACACAAACACACGAGGCACAAATAAACACACACACACATTCACACAAATACACGACACACAAAGGTACACACAAATAAACACACAGAAATACGACACACAAAGGTACACATAAATAACATACAAACACATACTGTACAAACCCAAGGGACACATATTACACGCACATAAGAACACACTCATGCACATAAATACAAAGACGAATCTATACACTGTACACTCTCGTCCAATCATTCGTTCAATCCAAGAGCCAGGTATTACTCCTCTGTTTGCTTCAGATGTCCGAAATTGTCTCTGAACCAACCAGTTAGAATTTAGATACTAATATATCTAAGGGTTCGAAACTGGTTGGGAGAGTAGGCTATACGAACATGTGAGTGGGAATGACCAGCAAACACTTAACCCTAACCACACTTAGACCCAGACACACCACCCCGCCTACACTTGAACACACACACACACACACACACTTAAAGTACAGCCGCACACAGAGTGATACCAAATATAGTACAGTCTGCCTCCATTACTAACTTCAATATTTCCTCCTCGTTGGTCTCACTGGTTAATTGATTCCCATCTCATTGATCTCAAGCAACATTTCAAATCAAAGTGCATCAATAATACAGTTTCAAAAATTTTAGTACTCTCACACACTGTAATAAAAAAAATGTACCAACACAACGGAGATAACACCTGAACTCTGTCCCTATAGACATTTTTTACTTTTTTATGTATGACCCCATATGATTCCCTGATACTTGTTAGAAGTTACAGTACTGTACACTGGATGGTTGGTTGGTTGGTGGTGAGAGGAGTGAGAGAGTGAGGGAGTATTCTATTGGTGTTGGGAGTGACCTTGATTGTATTATGAGTGAGAGAGAGAGAGAGGAGGGGGGTGGGCAGAGAGTAGGGTGTCATCACTGTCTGTTTGTCTGCTTGTTGTCTGCCCTCACTTATAACACAAGTACCAGCTGTACCTCCCCTTCCCACACAACCAGATGACATTTTGTCTACTTAAAATAACAACAAATTTATAGTACCAGTATACTTAAATTAGTCAGCTCAGAAAAGGTACTATTAAATGTAAACACTGATTAATTATGTTTATCAATGAGCACAGCTAATTACTTGTGCCATAGTGTAGGTTATGTTTGGAAGGTGACTTTGGCATGCAGGGCGACGAACAGAAACCTTGAATTTCTATCCTTCCTTCTTCCCTCCCCTATCATTTTTACCTCCCTCCCTCCCCTCTCTCCCAGCTCTCAAGTGTGAGTAATATGTATCTTGGCCTTGAAGTAACACAGGTTGCTCTAGGCCATCTATCCTATCCTCCTTCCGTTCCTCCTCACTTTTCTTTTTCCTTCCTTCCTTCCTTCACATTTTTCTTACAGACTTCCTTCCTCACATTTTTCTTATAGACTTCCTTCCTCACATTTTTCTTACAGACTTCCTTCCTCGTTACTCACCCTCATTATCCTTCTTACTCTTTTTACTCCCAACCCCCTGTACGTCTTTACTTCTCCTTTACTTCTTTCAAAATAATATTGTCATTTTTTATATAAATGTTAGGGATTAATCTAGTATAACTATCTCAGAAATTGCGTACGCTGTCAACGTAAAATAAACCTGAACTCAGTCTTATCATATGGCAGGCTTGTCCTCACTCTGAAGTAGTTGTGAGGACTGTGTGAACTCGACCAATCAGTATAGATCGTGGTTCTGCATTTATTTCAATCTCTATACACGTATATCGTTCTATCAATGATCCAATTATGCTTCGGAAACATATAATTCTGTAAATCTATCGTAGTCAATATGATTTATAATGTGATACAATCTGTTTCTTTCACAGTTTGGAGTAATCGTTAACTCCATTATTCCCCCAAACAAATGATCAACTTAAGGACCCGATGATCGTTTATGAAATTTCGAGTCTTCCGATTCCTCCTGACCCATGTCACGAAACAGGGTCCCTTAAAATTAAGACTTACAGTAGCTAAAACAAGTGGACTGACGCTCGGGTAATGTAATGACATAGAAAGACCCACATATCGAGTTCAAGGTTAATAATTACCCATGGATGTGACTGGTTATCTGTCTGTCCGTCCGTGCGTCTATCCGGTCATCACTATTAGCCCTGGCCTAGAAAACACTAGCACTATAAGTCACGGCCACCTTTTACTATCAACACGCACGCACGCATGATCCAAGAACGAATGCACCGACGGACTGACGCACGCACGCACGCACGCACACACACACACACACACACACACCAAGCGACACACGAAGCCCCAGCAGGACACAGCAAAACAACCATGAATACCAGGACAAACCACATGATGTTTCACAACACACTACTATCGACCATATACCGGGAATATAAAGGACACAACGGGAGCATAGAGAACACAACTTGAGCAGAGGACACACCAGGAGCATAGAGGACACACCAGGAGCATAGAGGACACACCAAGAGCAAACGTACATACCAAGAGCAAACGTACACACCAAGAGCAAACGTACACACCAAGAGCAAACGTACACACCAAGAGCAAACGTACACACCAAGAGCAAACGTACACACCAAGAGCAAACGTACACACCAAGAGCAAACGTACACACCAAGAGCAAACGTACACACCAAGAGCATAGAGGACACACCAAGAGCATAGAGGACACACCAAGAGCATAGAGGACACACCAAGAGCATAGAGGACACACCAAGAACACGAAGGGCACACCAGGACATCAGCACTAAACCGGACAGACACCCAAAACAGGAAGAACTAGATTCCCCTGAACACAAACCCTCCCTCAAGTCCCAGAGGAAGCCACCACAATCACCAACAGTACAATATATACGAAAATATATATATACATTGCAAAATACTCATCAATCAATTATAATATAGGCCCCGGTGACTGGTGTAATAATATCTTGTTTCTTGAATCCTCTGTTGTGTTTCTTAATATTTATAGCCTACAAAGTTATACAAAGTAATACAAAGTTGCAGTGAATATTTTATAGCCACAGACAGTTTCCCTTTGCTTCAGTATAGATAGAAAATAATGTAAGTGATTTTAAGCTTATTAGTGACATTTTATCGCTATATATAAAAGAATATTTGACAGGCGTACTGTTTTGATTACATATTCCAACTAAAACTTACCGATATCTGAAAGTATATTTACCGTTCATCTATGAAAAAAAAATCATACTGACCCAAATAATGAACGTGAGACTGATGAAGCCAATTTACCCAATGGACTGTACAATAAATAAATAAAAAGGACAGTCACGCCAAAATGTAAAATGCATAGGCTATTCAGATCCCAAGTAGCCTAACCTAACCCTGAGCTATTGAATCTTAAAAAAAAATAATGCTTATTCGTATTCCTGTATTCCTGTCAGTATTACATTATGTTCAGAAAAACAGCTTTACACCTCTACCTTTGTACATCACGCATGCACACACACACACACAAATCACATTGAGAATGACGACAATTTCTTTGGCAAACAATGTCTGTCTGCCACTCGCCACATTCCCGGTACGCTTAACACCTTCCATTCTTATCTTGTAAATTTCCTCTACTTCTGTAAATTATGGGTTACAATACAATACTGGTTCCTTCGTCACTTCCTAGACGACTTGCAATATTATAATTTCCACAAGAAGGAAAGTTTGAAATTGAAGGAAAATTGCGTGGTTCAGTCAACAAATCAAAAATACATTACATTGTTTTGCAATATGAGAATAAGAAGATTACATCGGAGTGCGAAAAAACGACCGTAGAAATCGAAGAAAAAAAACTACACACACACTAATCATAGCAAGAAATATGTCGAGATCATGAGTTATAAAGTATATGGAAGGCTACAGATTCCACAATATTATGTTACGAAAGACGAATACCTTTCTATAGGTGTATAGGATATAATGTTTTATCCCACAGTTTGGAAGAATCAATAGCATATAATATATTTGCCCATAACAGATTACGTTCTTATAAAGTTATATAATATGCCCTAAGCTTTCCTGCAGAGGTAAAAATAAAAGGTAAATCTGTACCAACCACCACCAAATAAAAAGTTTTAATAGAAAAAGCTAATGCACCAATAGCAAATATACTGCACCAATCACAGTCCAAAATTAATGTAGCAATATTGAGTAAAATTGAACCAAACATAAATGGATATTGCAGGAGTATTGTGATTGCAAGGTGGTGTGATGTGTGTTGGTGGTAGAGAGTGGGTGGGGGAAAGGGTAAAAAAATTGGAAGGTGGAAGTGAAGGACAGAAAGAATAAGACCGGAGAAGGAATTAAAGAGAGTGGAAGGAATGAAGGTGGAAGGCTGGAAGGAAAAGGGAGTATATAGAAGAGGGGAGGAAACGTACAGGAAAAAAATGAAGGAGAAGGGAAGGAGATAAGGGAAGGAAGGAGAGAGGAGGAAGGAAGGAGAGAGGAGGAAGGAAGGAGAGAGGAGGAAGGAAGGAGAGAGGAGGAAGGAAGGAGAGAGGAGGGAGGAAGGAGAGGAGGAAGGAAGGAGAGAGGAGGGAGGAAGGAGAGGAGAAAGGAAGGAGAGAGGAGGAAGGAAGGAGAGAGGAGGAAGGAAGGAAGGAGAGAGGAGGAAGGAAGGAAGGAGAGAGG
This sequence comes from Petrolisthes manimaculis, assembly GCA_034508575.1. Lineage (NCBI taxonomy): Eukaryota > Metazoa > Arthropoda > Malacostraca > Decapoda > Porcellanidae > Petrolisthes > Petrolisthes manimaculis. The sequence goes on from JAWZYT010002747.1 coordinate 10,765, forward strand.
AGGAAGGAGGAAAGGAGAGAGGAGAAAGGAAGGAGAGAGGGACAGCAGTGAAGTGAGAATGAGTCAGTAAGCGGTAGTAGGTATAGGATGACGAAGGAAGTGGACGAGGAGGTGGGAAACAATTATGGGGGAGTCTAGGAAAGGTGGAAAGGAAATGAGTGAGGAGGAATAAGATAAAAGGAAAGGAGGAAAAATGAGTGGACGGATGGGAGTGGGAAGAAGGCAAGTAAAGAATAAAGAATTAAATGAAGGCAGAGAGGGAAAGAAGGATACCAAGAATGAAGTGGGAAGTGGAAAGAGGGAGGGAGGGAGGGAAGGAGGGAGGGAAGGAAGGAAGAATATCACCAAATGGAAAGGGGTCAAGTCAGGTCAAGGGTTTATTTTTAGGTGTGTACTGTACCTACCTCTACCTGCCAGCTCTTGGATTTGACACCTTCTTCAAAAACAACCAATATAATCATCTCAAGAAAAACTCACACACGCTCTTCATAATTTAGGTTGCCATGATTTTCCTATAATGAATTGGAGGGAGGGAAGCAGTTGATACCTCCACTCTGGGCCACAAAACAACAAGTGTAGGTTACTGAGGGAGCCTTTGTTTCGTGGCAAAGTCTGGAGGAGTCTGTATCATCCACTTCCTCCACAACACATGGCCACCTTTTACAGAGGGATAGATGTACAGTTAAGAGGGACACACAGCTGTACCCGCATTGTGTTACAGGCTTGTTTAATAATGATCTTACGCCCGTCACTCAGAATTTGGACATCTGAATGACCCCACAACAAACAGAGAAAACTTTACAAGAGGATAATGTACAGCCGGAATATATTATGAGAACAATAAATATGAACGAGTGGGTGAGTTAGTGGGTGAGTGAATAAAAGGAGCGAGTGGGTGAGTGAATAAAATGAGCGAGTAGGTGAGTGAATAAAATGAGCGAGTAGGTGAGTGAATAAAATGAGCGAGTAGGTGAGTGAATAGATGAGTGAGGAGGAGGGACCACTGGACTTACCACAGGGTCCAGACCCTGGGGCTTACTCACTGGCTGGCTGGTAGGGTGAGTCAAAATGAGTCACAAACCCGACTTCCGGCCACAAGTGATCCCAACCCACCCACCCACCCACTCAGGGCTCGTGAGGTGTACCCAAGGTCTATTGTCATGTATCTGCCCCCAAGATCAAGAGAGAGATCTTGTCTGCCCCATTCCTTCCTTCCTATATTCCTCTCTCCCGATCCAACTCTTTCTTGTGCAAAGCCTACAAGCCAAAATAAATAAATAGATAAATAAATACCGGTACAATAAACATACACTGTACATTACATACATTGTTATAAACATATATATATACTTTTTTTTATACTAAAATATATTTGTGTATACATACATTTATGAATGTTTGGATACATACAAGGTCATGTGGATTAGCTACTGTAGGCTATACGAAATTTTGGTTCCTTTGGTGCCTGTATGTGACAGATCAAATTATAGTACAAAACAAATGACGACTACAGACCCCAAGAAAAATGAGAGCCTTTGTAGATTCCCCCGTCGCTACATTCTGAAACCCCGCATGGAATGGTTGATCACGACCTCTCGACCATACGGTACTTATTTTTATTCTTCCTCTCATGTATTCATTTCTTCCATTTCTTCGTGTTTCCTTCTTTCTTCCATTCCAGTATTTTACTCTACCTCCAGGTAATAACAACATTTCTTTCATCTAGGTTTATAACAGCCCAATATAACAAGATGGTATATACTTAAATCGTCACACAGATAATAATAATAATTTCCACCATGCATCACCATTATACATAAACAACATTGCACCATCACCCTCAACTGATGGTTCAAGTACATCAGTGTTGGGGAGGTTCCACTCACATCCCCTCCTCCTTGTCTGTTCCCTCACACTTCACCAGGTTTAATCCTTATCCGACCGACCCTCGCTGACAAATATTTAACCTCTGTGTTGGGGTCCGGTCGTTGCAAGTCGAGGGCAGTAAATATACACCACTCAGGTTCAATTAATTGGTGTTATGATTCCTCTTCCAAATTCACCGAGCACTGTTTCCTTACAATCAAATACACAGCTTACGGTACCGGTATCTTTCCTATCTACATCACCTTCCACCACAGGAGACTTGGCTAACTGACTGACTGACTGTAGATACAACACTAATTGTAGCACAACAGCTGTGTAACAAAAAAAATGCGTATAGGCTATATCTGAGAAGCTTTAAATGATTTGTTCAAGTCCAAAGAATCTTTCAGGACTACAGAGTTGGACTATTAATTGTAAAAATATAATGAAAAACCGTCTACTGGTTGCAGAAACCAGGAAACCTACATTTAACATCTAACATTTATCTCTTAGCTCAATAAGTAACCCTTTGACAACGTACAATTTGTGATGACATTTTACATCCTCTGGTGTTTGTTTATCATATATTCATCGCAAACGAAAGTCACTGTTTATAGTTTAACAATTCATAACATAGCAGGTATTCTTCTGTCATCAGAAAAACAGAATGGTATTAGTTAAATGTAAAATCATCTATGGTCCACGATATTAGTAAACATAAATGTGAAGTACAAACAACTAACGTTATAATAATTCTATCCTTCGTGACAACAGAATAAAGCAACACCGAAGAATGATAGATCATCATTCTTTCAAAAACAACAAACAAATAACTATTATATTAGAGGTATGTTCTACAATCCTCTTACAAAACAACCCAACAGGATGAAGTATTAACCATCCTTCTGGTACAATGACGCCACTTGGGGATTTTCTCCTGCCTGACGTCACATGAACCAGAAGAGCGCACACACACACATACATGTAAGTTACGGGATCTCTGATGATGACAACTGGAGGCTACTGATTCCTCCAATTAGTGCCGTACACTAAACAACACAAAGTATATACTCTGTTCCGTGGTATAATTAAGATGGATAGCCAAAAATGTGTTAACAAGATCGTACCCTCGTACAAAAGCTGAAGATCATAACTATATTAATTCAAACTGAATTAGAAAAAATAACAAAATATTACACTGACTACAAAAACATCATAGACAACTCATCACTTACACCCTACAAAACATTACTCACCACACTTCATTTCCTCATCAAGTATGCATCGCCCTCATTCTCCTTAATTTTCCTATTGATTAGGAAGGTATTTAAGTTCACTAGAAATTGAGGTGTGGTGCAGGAAGTCAAATTTCCACACACACATACACACACAAACAAAAAAAGACCCATGCATGTACTACCCAGGAGAACATGTTTATCCTACATTACCCAACCATGCAAACTTGTTTTTGTTAGGTTATCTCTCCTGACATTATGGTTTCAGGCGGAGGGTGTGTTTAGAAGAGTTTTGTGTCGGAGGAAGAGGAACTGAAAATTAATGTATGTACAGAGATTGATTGATTGAAATTAAGCACCGCAACAGCGAGGTCATATGGCGCCCGAGGAAGAAGGTGAAGGGACAGTAAGCAGAAAAGGTAACCGATGAAAACAAATATGGACAGTTGGAGAAGTAACAGCCTCTTTTTGGTCCCCTTTTATAACAAGCAGAGATACTGAGGAGGTATAGGCTATTCACGTAGAAAGAGGATTGAGGTTTAAAGTTCACGGAATTATGAATAATATCGTTCACTCCCCTTTTCCTCTCTCCAGCAAACTGTAGGCTAACCTTTTTACCAGTCTCTCTCTCTCTCTCTCTCTCTCTCTCTCTCTCTCTCTCTCTCTCTCCCTCTCTAATACGTCCTGCCTATGTCACCATCCTTATCAAACCTTTTTCCTTTGCCTTGATTTCCCCAAGGTGTGACGTAAGTAATAACAAAAGGTTACCTAACACACACTGTATCAGCGACACAGGTTGCTTACAGTCACCAACGAAAGTTTGCGATAACGATTCTTTACATAAACAACTACGGTATATAATTATAACTCAAACAACAGTAAAATGGAAAGGAAGTCAGAGGCTATAAAGGAAGCATAGATAACTTAAATGGATATATCGTAACATACACGAATTAAATAGAGATAATCCGAGTTACCGTAGGGAAAAAGATAACCCGAGTTAAAGGGACGTATTGTCAGTTAATTAAAAACCCATGGGAGGAAATACCAGATAAAAACTTGACAGCAAGATAATGCAAGTTAAAGGTGCAGAAAATGAGTATACTGTAATAGGAATGATAAACCAGTATTTACAAAAACATTACTTAACAAAATCAAGTAAACACCTTTGAGTGGTAATATGATGTACTTCTTCTCAGATAAATACACGTTAAGACTTTGACTATCAGTAGTTTCTCCTTTTTTGATCAATATAATTACACATCCTTTACAAAAGATAAAAAAAAATGCAAACTGCCAGAACAAAAGTATTTGGTCATGCAATTTAAAAATATAATAAAACTAGCAATTTTATTTAATTAAAATGTATGTATTATATAGCCTACTGTAGAAGTAGTGATTTTCCGTGTCATATACTGAATGTCCAAATATCACGTATAAACTGACATTCATGATTACAGATACTACAAACATCATAGGATTCATTGGATTCGTCTCGTTCACCTTCTAAATTCACCTCACCAACTCCAAGTATAATTATTTGCTTCATGGCAGTATATAAGGTGAATAAACTCAGTACTATACCCTATAATTGCCCTCTGCAAGTGTTCTGGGTTCCACTAACACTAGACTAGGCTACTTCCCACACTATGAAGAACACAACACCCTGACCACACAACACACCAGCCAAGGACAGGTTGTGGCTTCTGAAAACTGGCCACATCCGATCCGACCCGACGCTCACACATACGAGGGCCTCGAGTTATAAATCATGTCAAGTGTTATTACGGAGGACGGTATACTTTTCTTACATTGGAGAGCCTTGACTCCTCCTAAGTTTGCCATGAAACAGGATCAGATTTACAAAAATGCTGGTAGCCTGTTGCTTGGAATAGTTTGGAGGCATCAACTGCTTTAGATCTGCCAACATTGTACGACCCCATGTAGGAGGAGGATGTCTCTTGTGGTCAACCTGGAGGGCTGCTGATTTCTCCAAAGTATGTTAAAACTAGTCTGTCTGTTTCCTGGCACAGGTTGGAGGTGGAATCAGATGCCTTCCAAAATGACCACAAACTATTAACCTTTACAACAACTGCTGACAATCATTACTTTTCTCTCCAACACCAGCCGAATTTGTTTGTCGGAGAGGGCAAGGGACGGAAGCACTCCTCACATCCTGCACTGTTTAACTTAAAGGGATAAAGTGTTGTGGGTGAACTTGCCTTTGTGCCCGAGTTGCCTTCGTACAATGAAACAGAGATCCCCTACAAGCATAAGAAGAAAAAGAAAAAAAAATCTGCTGAAAGAATTTATAACCAACACGGAGACTAGCCTACTGCAGGTTATTATGTGCAGAGATGTAAGTAATTCCAGATTCCTGGATTCAGATCAAGAACCGGAGTTCTCTCAAACCCTAATTACTTGTTAACTTGTTACCAGTCACAAGGTAAACAAAAATTCTGCAAAAACTCACAAAACTTTCTCGCTTAATCCAGCAAACAAACAACCAAGCCGAAACAAAAACATAAACCCTTGGAAGGCGGAGGAAATGATAAACTTTTGTTTTGAGTAATATCAAGAGTAGCCTATCCTGTCAGTGTCAACATAAGTGTGGGTTAGCTGCAGTGAGTGTATCTTTGCCTTACTATAAGATGTTCAGAAATCCCACATACATACACACTATGATATTCAGTACTCACACCTACAATGATATTTTGTATTCCAGTTTATTGTGTTCAAGCATCTCAGTGAACGTAGGCTATTGGCCCATATCAGTGTGTGTAGTGTTACCACGTCTCCTACTGTCCCGTCACGTACCTGAAACGGAGATAAAAACATAAATTAGTTTTAGTGTATGAGGCAATTTATAAGTAGAATACAGACACATGTATATAATATTCATGTTAATAATTGTATAGTTCATAAATCAATGGTATGGTTATGCAAGAGATATAAACAACCTCCCTACAACATAAAACTATACTGTATATAAACAGCTACAATGTTATAGTAAAATAGAGTAATAGTTTGATCAGTCATATTTCAGTAACAAATAGGCTACTCACGATACTAATAAACTTATATAATGATATGAGAACATTCCAAGGCTGAGCACACACCAAGTTTTGATAGTGTACATACAGCGCCAAATTCAGAATCTTTACTGTTACACGTAAAGAAAAAAAAATCCCGAATCTACATCAGAATATCTTTGAAAATCTAATAAATGGTTTCCAGTCACGAGGCTCAGCTTGCTAAATAATATAAAAAAAAAAAAGGTAGAATCATAGACGAACAAAAACATTATCCTAACAAAGAAACCGAACCTAAAACAAACACGGGGAAAAGATAAGAACAAGAATAATGACAGTGTTAATGCTTTTATTTACATTCGACGTACTCGTTTGTCCATCAAGGGTCTTTCTTTACAAATAAAAATAAAAAGTATACGTGTAAACAGAGAGAGAGAGAGAGAGAGAGAGAGAGAGAGAGAGAGAGAGAATTACGTGCACTCATATACCACTCCCTTTCCTGTCCTTTCACAACACTCTCCTCCCATCCTTTCATCACGTGCCTTCCTTTCTCTATCTTTGCCTGTAAACCCTATGACCTCTTCATTCTCTTCGTTCCTCCCTTTCTCCAACAGGCATCTCCCTCCATCCTTCCCTCTTCTCCCTTCACGTTCTCAAAGCTAATACTAACTTCTCACTTGCCCCTCTCTTCCCTCACTCACTCACTCACACTCACTCCTCTCTTTGCCTATCTAAAACAAACTTCTCTTCACTGACTCCCACACCACCTCTCTTCTTTCCCCTCTCCCCCTTTCTACACACCACTCCCCTCGTGCCTCCTCTCCCACTCACACTTCCCTTCACTCCCTCCCTCCCACTCCTCAACAGTTCGTACTCTGTAGTGGAGCAGTAAAGGGTTTAACGACATAGCCACTATCACAGCCGCCACTAACACTAGCACTCATTACTATAACCAACACTACCCTCCTCTATCACTACCACAACCAACACTACCTTTCTCTGTCACTACCACAACCAACACTACCACTACCAACACTACTACAACCAACACTACCTTTATCTATCACTACTACAACCGAGAGAGAGAGAGAGAGAGAGAGAGAGAGAGAGAGAGAGAGAGAGAGAGTGAGAGAGAGAGAGAAAGAGAGAGCAGACAAAGGGAAAGAGTCGATTGAGGTATAAATGGAATAACAGCCAACAGCATGAAGTACAAAGGGAATACAAACCAGAGGGAATATAATATAGAGAGTGACTGACTGTCGGTGTTTGTGTCTGTATATATGAAATAGGTATGGAGCAGAGGGAATGTGACCGAGTGGTTAACAATTCTCTTGGTGGTGGAACTGAAGTGCTATTGATTCCTACAAACTATGCCAGGAAAAAAACAAATCCCTTTATATAGCAACAACGAGGTGATTTATTTCCTGGCATATATTATACAATGGAGGAATCCCAGACCTTAATTCCATATTCACCACAAAGATCATTTCTCCTCAACATACCACATACTCTATAGCCTACTTGCAATGCCTTGGTCTGTGTGTATTGATCCACTCATTGTCGGGGATGGGAAAAATTATGCCTCATCCAAATGGAGTTTCAGCCACTAATCCTACGGCCACCAAGCGTCATAAAACACCCACACTGGTACCATTAATGTTGTATAGTAATCCGTATATGCCATCACGACTCTCTCAGCAGCGGAGTGCCAGTTTGTAAGTCGTGAAGTATGTGCAGTCGACCTAAGGAATTCGTACACAGAGCATTGGTTATAAGGGATATTTATTCTGTACATACTGTAGGGATTTTTCTGCTGACTGATTTACGTATTGACCAAATAACATTACTAGGAATTTTTGGTGTTAGGAAAGTAATGTATTCAATTTTCTAGTTGTTACGAACCCTTGATGTCACAGTGATGTATACGAATTCCTGAGGCCGACTGTACGTACGCGCTTGTGTGTGTGTGTGTATGTGTGTGTGTGTGTGTGTGTGTGTGTGTGTGTGTGTAGAAAGGAAATGGAAAGTATGTAGGCTACAGGGAGTTTCCGTACACAAAGGCTCTGAACAATTATGATATCATCAATTAAGTGGGAAAGAAAGTTATGACAACTGCTCGGATGTACAGGATAAAAAGAGTCTGGTTTCCTGTCAGCAACGAGATAAAGAAATATGGGAAATGAAATGGGGGGGGGGATGAGAGAAAAGGGGCTATGAGGCAAGGGGAAGGTATGCATATGGAAGGGTAGAGAAGTGAATATGTGGAGGATGAGCTAAGGAGTAATATAGGGAAGGAATGGTAAGAGAAGAGGAGAAAGTTATGTAGACTATAGACAACGAACGAGAGAGAGAGAGAGAGAGAGAGAGAGAGAGAGAGAGAGAGAGAGAGAGAGAGAGAGAGAGAGAGAGAGAGAGAGAAAGAGAGAGAGAGTGAAGTTGAGAGTTGAAATACCGTACGATGAAAGAGAAAAATAGAGGAGATTAAATAAAGGAGGAGCAGGGAGAAGAGGAGATATATACAGTATGTTGAAAATAGAGGGGTAGCTAGAGAGTACAGCCTAGTAGAAGAGTAGGAAATAGGAGATGAAATGAGATGAGGACGAGGGAACTGGAGTCAGGCATGCAGACGTTCCCAGATGAGAGAGGATGAGGGAGGCTAATGAGTGTTTGGGTTGGATCAGTGTAATCGACCTTCACCCTTGTTTGCTTAACCCGATGTTGACTAGATCTCTCTCTCTCTCTCTCTCTCTCTCACTACACACACACATACATACATTCACTCTCTCTTACACACACACACAAACATATTCTCTCTCTCTCTCTCTCTCTTACACACACATACATACATTCTCTCTCTCTCACTCTCACACACACACACACACTGGCACTGGGCAGGCAGGGATGACAGATGAAGGCAGGTCGTGGCAGAGGAAAGGCGGCAGGATTTGAGTGGGGGGAGGATAGGGGGGGGGGGGGGTTAGGTGGAAAGACAAAGGGACGCATCAGGGGACTGGTAGGGTGGCAGGCAGGCAGGCAGGCAGGACACATACAACGAGGAAAGAAAAGTAAAGTGAAGGGGAGGACATCAGTGTAAGGAGAGAGAGAGAGAGAGAGAGAGAGAGAGAGAGAGAGAGAGAGAGAGAGAGAGAGAGAGTTGATTTATACTTGGTGCTAGGAAGGCAGGGGCAGAGCTGTGAGAAAAGCAAGCAGTATGGATGAGAGGAAAGTGTGGATTAAGGCAAAGAGGAATGGATAAAGGCAGGAGGGAGGGAGGGAAGGATAGAAGGGGGAAGGAAGGTTTGGGGATTATAAGGATTAAAAAAAAGGAAAAATAGGTCGTAAAAGGGAAAGTGGGAAGGGAAAGTGTCGAGAAGAAGATTAAAAATAAAGAGTATGGAATGATAAGTTGGAGGCAGGGATGGTCGGGATGATAGCCTATAGCATGGAGGTATAACATGGGATATAGTAGTAGGGTATAAAGATTGATAAAACTATTCGTGAGTAGGGAGAGGGGGTGAAGGGAAGGATATTGGGAAAAGGGGAATGGAAGGAATTTTAGAGATAGGGGGAATGGAAGGAGATTGGGAAATGGGGGAATGGAAGGAGAAAGGAAGAGGGAAGGAGAAAGGAAGAGGGAATGGAAGGAGAATGGGGAATGGAAAGAGAGGGGGGGGGATTGGAACAAGTGTGGGGTAGAAAGGAGTAGTAGTGGAGGCCAGACAGATATAGCCTATACTGTATTGTGAAAATATGATGAAGCAAGAGTGAGGTAGGATATAGGAAGCGATTGAAGAGGAGAGAGGAAGTTAAATAGAAGGACATTAGAACGAAAAGGTCAGTCGTAAGAAGAGGAAAGTGTAGAGGAAACGGGAGAAACGAGAGAATAGGCTACCGAGTAAGAGGGAGAAAAGGGAAGTAAAGGAGGAAAAGGAGGAAAATGTGAGAACGAAGTGGACTAAACAGGATGGAAGAGGGAATAAAGGATATGCACAAGAAGGAAGTGGCAGTGATAAAGGAAAACAGGAAGGGATGGTACCTAAAACACACACACACACACACACACACAAAGGAAGGAAAGGAACCAAAAACAAACACACACACACAGAGGAAGGGATGGGACCTAAAACAAACACACACAACACAAAGAAAGGGAAGAATGAAGGGACGGAAGAAAGGAGTGAGGCAGGTGGAACTGGAAGGACTGACTAAATATAATCAATAGGTGGGAAAAGGAGGGAGAATGAGGTAATATGCATAATAGAATTTAAGCTTCCAGTGTGTGTGTGTGTGTGTGTGTGTGGATAACGAGAGAGAGAGAGAGAGAGAGAGAGAGAGTATAATCTGTGTACCATGTTGTGGTATCAGTTTCACTCTCACCAGCTCACACACACACACACACACACACCATCAGTCTGTTCACACACAGCTACACCGCTCGCTATAATAGTATCTACAGTTTGATACACACAACATAAACTTGTATAATGGATATTTCTATAGGTATTTTACATTATGAATTCCTTCTCGTGATCTTTCCTAAACTTTATCTTACCCTACCGAGAGACCGAGAGAGAAGAGAGAGAGAGAGAGAGAGAGAGAGAGAGAGAGAGAGAGAGAGAGAGAGAGAGAGAGAGAGAGAGAGAGAGAGAGAGAGAGAGAGAGAGAGAGAGAGAGAGAGAGATTAGGCAAGATCACAAGTAACTCGATCCCAGCAAGGATAATACAAAGGTAAGACGAGGAGGTTTCTTTATCTCCTTACCTCCACCTCCACCCTCCCCCTCCCTCTCTTTCTCTATGTGTACTGTACGCCTGTGTTTGTTTGTTCGTGTGTACGTGGAAGAAGATGTACAAAAATAATAAAGATGTGAGGTAAATATACATATGTGTGTGTGTGTGTGTGTGTGTGTGTGTGTGTGTGTGTGTGTGTGTGTGTGTAAAGATTAGGTTAAGGATTACATTATATTACATCTCTCTAATGAAGTGTTTGTTGTGGTTTAGTGGTTACAGTATCGAGCCAGTATATGATGATGGAGGTTCAATTCCACACCAACACACACAAGGTATAATAGGAGGAGGAGGAAGGAAGTGACGGGGAAGTCATTATTTTTCCACTAGCAACCACCAAAGGACTTCTTGCTGTCATAAAGCCCATCTAACAATATCATATAAATGTTGCTATTATGTTTGTAAAGGGTTATGATTACCTGATATTCCCTCCTATCCTTCACACTTAATAACGGGCAGCAGAGCACAATGCATGACGATAATGTGTGTGTGTGTGTGTGTGTGTGTGTGTGTGTGTGTGTGTGTGTGTGTGTGTGTGTGTGTGTGTTACTACGTAGTGACTGTGGGTGACTGGTCTCATTAACATTCTTGAATTATAGGTGCCACAAAACAACATTTATTCTGTTGGAGGCTGCTTTCGTGACATAAATTGGAGGAATCGGTAGCATTGAATTCCCTCACTTTATAATAACTCCTTTAAAATCATCCTAAATCACTCCGCAGACAAAATTTCCTCGTTCGGATCTTTTACATTATTGACTAAACATATCCTTACCCACCAAACCTTCACCCACTTGTCACACCCACATGGTAAATAGACTATGTCATTTCCTGGTTGGGTAAGTAACAATAACAACAACAACAACAACTATGCTGTCATGGGGGAGAGAGTTTTGTCCATCGCAACACACCAATTGCTGAGGGCTCTCGTTCCCCTCCTCCCCTTCCCTACCCAACGTTTGTTCATGATGCACACAATCTCTTCCTGCTTGTATGCTTAAGAGATCAAAATACAGTTTCACTTTTGTCAGGCTACTCTCTCTCTCTGTCTCTTTCTCTCTCTTGTTATTGGGGATGTCAAAGTTATCATGCTGGGGAAATTTCCGTGCCTGGTTATCAATATCCAGGGTCATTTTCCCTCAGGGCTACATCTGTATATCTACTGTTTGTTGGTTCTCTTATCATTTAGTGTCTTTTATATTACGAGGAACAGCTGACCCCAAGAATATGCAAAATTATCAATGTAAGATGAAATCATACATGCACTTGACCACCAGGTGGCATCTCGAGCTCACTAAAGGGCCTTATTCATAGCTGCCACTGTTACCAGATACAACACCAGCATATTAATGGATGAGGTGGCCTCGAGTCATCTGTGCGCAACTGTACACTTCACACGTATACAAAAGTGAGGTAAGGTGAAGACGACGGAGGTGTTTGTTTACATCCGTCACTGATGGTTTGAAAGCGGGAACTTTTACTACCCCGTCCAGCTCGGATGCCAAGATATATATATTCAGTACTTATGAGAGTTTTATGGAGGGAAATGAAATGTTTCGTGTACGCAAAGCACAACGAACGAGCCTCGAATTCCAAAAAGAACAAGCAAGTATCGTAACGTTAAAATATAGGACGACAAACTGGCAACCAAGCGTTACTGACAGGTGCTGAAGGCTAACACACACACATGTTCAAGTGCGGCTAAGGTCACTGGTCTTTAACTTTTATTTGTTTGCAAATTTTCTCTGCGAGGAATGTATCTAAAGATTTGGTACATAGGCTGTAACAAGCAAAATCGTGGTGATCAAATAGCCTATGTGTGGAAATGATCCATCTCTAATGGCCTACAGTACGTACACCATCTGTTTTATGCTTTATATGTCGTGTTATATCAATTTGAGGATTACATATGGACACAAATATATTTAGATATTACAATAACTATCGAGCATGCTTAAAATAAATATATATATATATATATATATTACCAAAATGTCTCAAACTGAACACTGACCAAAGGATCTGGCCAAAACCCAGATCGTTCCGCTTCAAGGAATGAAAACCCGAGATAAAAATATCTAAAAACTCAACTTCCTGGAAAAGATTACTATGAATTTTCTGGTGTGCGACACGCTGATATGGAATGAAGGCTGTGACTGACTGACTGACTGACTGACTGTGATGCAAAAATGCGGTTAAGGTCAGAGGAACAGACAGAACCTTGCGCTGAACCTACAGGCGTGTGGATAAATATGAGGAACTTGAAGATTATATATAATTGGAGACATTACAGAAGGGAGAGCGAGTACCAGTACGGCAGGTAGCAAGAGGCGAGTGTATGTGTAGTTTTGGAGGTGTTGTCGTTACGAAGGTGTGGTGTGGGAGTAGATGTGGGCGTAGTGGAACCGTGGGATAGAGTAGACCAAGGTTTAAAGAGTAGACATGGCCAAGCTTGGTTATGGCGATGGAAGTGAAGTTGTGACGGTGTGAGTGTAGTTGTGTGTGGTTTGAAGTATATATATATAGCCTTAGTTGTACACTCGCAATCCAAAATTTGTATCCAGGTCTTGTTGAAGTTTTCGAATCATTTGACGAACCGTGACTGTAGCTACATGCAGTTGTGGGTTTAACTGTAAAAGCGTAAATGCATGTGCGGTTATTGATGCGAGGGAAGGAGTAGGCATGGGGATGCATTCGAGGTTGGAGAAGGGTGAAGGAAGAAAAGGAAATGTAAACAAAAAATGGAGAGAGAGAGAGAGAGAGGGTGTTTGTGAACATGGGTGTGGCTAACTGAGGATGAAGATATTTGCAATGCTGAGGGGTACGTGTGTGTGTGACTGTGTGTGTGTGCTCAGTAGTAGGCAATGTGTGAACGAGATAATGTGTACATGATGTTGTGTGTGTGTGTGTGTAAATAATGTTGTGTGTGTGTAAATAATGGTGTGTGTGTGTGTGTGTGTACGTGATGTTGTGGGTGTGACAGAGGTGGGGTGGAGTCCTTCACAGCTCACCACCACCACCACCACCACCGTCACAGCCTGTCACACCCGTCACCGTCTGCCCTCCCGTCACATTCCCACGCTGCACCAGGACAAGAATGCAGTCACGGAGAAATGATAGAGAACACAGGGGACTTTTTTTTTTTTGTGTGTGTGTGTGGTATAAAACATTGCATAACTTTACCAACAAACAACAATACACAAGTACTTGCCAAACCTCTCACCTAACCAGTTTTTTTTATCCATTCATTCCTACAGTTAAGAGGAATTTATAGCGTCGTTGGCAAATGTGGAGCAAGTGATTCCTATCGTGCAATTTTTTATACTTATCATATTTGGTCTGTAGTTGTAAGGAGGTTTGGAGGAATCATCAATAGCCCTCCCAGTCCCATATATTATGTAACCCAGAAATAATTATAATAACCAACCTACATTTTAGTGATTCAGTGTGAGAATGTCGACACGGAAGTCTGAACAGCAGGTAGCAAAACAAAGGTGTTCTATACATGGTAGGATATGTCATGATTATTATCGGTGTTAATGTGTTGATGAATGGCAGTGTGTCGCTGCTAATGTGGGAACTATGTGCATGGGTAGAATGAGGATGTGTTAAGAGATGTGAGAATTATAGTGAGCATGTAAGTTTGTCCAGAATAAATAGTACTACCATTTTTACTTATATTACTACTGTAGCCCATTGTGTGTGTGTGTGTGTGTGTCATTATGGATACTCGTGAGCGTCCACACATGAATAAGGAGTGTGTGGGAGCGCTGGCAAGGTCAACTCACCTCGTACTCTGTGTGTGTGTGTGTGTGTGTGTGAAAGAGAGAGGCTTGGTTTATGTTCTCTCTCTCTCTCATTCCCACTTCCCGATTTTATCCCTTCGTCAGTCAAAAAAGATATTTTTCTGCAACTTTTTCCCTGTACCGGTACATGTCTGTCAGTCTGCTTCCGTCCGCCTGTATCCGCTTGTAACAGTCCGTTCGTTATTTATGTCTTTCTGTAACCATATAGGCCTATTCATCTGTCTGTATGTGTGTGTGTGTGGGTATGCTTGTACAGTTGCGGACATAATAGAACAGTAGTCTTACTTTAAGAAGACAGTACAGAGTTGATAATTCTGGAGCAATTAATTCCTCTAAAGTATTCCAAGTAACACAAAAAAAACTGCCAATAATTTTGATCATCTATAGTCCGATTTCCTTTTCATAAGCTATATATATTACTTTGGAGGAATCAAGGTGCTCCAATGTATACGAATTCCAGGCTAGACGCACTACAGTACATAATTATACAGTACGTGTCGTCCTACCTGAGTCTGTTTTATTTATATGTCCCTCAACTTTACGGAACGTCACTCGTGGCTCTGTTCTCCTGACACACCGTAACTCTGGCCTCCTGCAGGGGTACCCGTCCGGAACACTCAAGAGAGGCCACATGAAAACACCTTCACACACTCATTACACAAAACATACGCTACCTAATCCATGTACAAAAACACACTTGGCACTCACACGGTAAAGGACGAGAAATACATACATACATACACATTCATACTGGTGCATGCAAGCTCACGTGTACATCTCAAACGTCTCCCTACCCTCTACATAAATGGATATAGTGGTACAGTACTTATGCACTTGTAAGACCTCCGAATACACACACACACACACACACAGTTACAATCAACTATGAATTACACAGATGCGTTCACAAAACCTCAAACACGCATCATCAACACTGAAACCAACATCAACAAACACAACCACACATACATAAACAAACATAACGAACAAAAACAAACACACACAATCCTAATACGTTCCTAGCCAGTACTATATAATAAGATACTTCCGCTATCTGTATGTCTGTCCAATTAAGGTCCCCAACACAACACAACAACAACAACAACAACAACAACAACACAACAGAAGGTCTCCTGTTGTGTCGTACCATTCCATCTGTTCCACACCATGCACCCTCTGTTCCACTACTCCAACTAGCTCGGCCCACACACTGTTCCTCCTGCCAATACACTTTATTTACTGAATTAAGTCGGAATTGTTATAGGGGTGGATAAAGGCGAGGCAACGTGACATCAAGGCATATCCCCACATTTGATGGTGATTGACTGATTGATGGGATGGACAGATAAGAACGGAATAAACTGAAAAAAAAAAACCTGTGTGATTGGTGGTGGTGGTGTTGGGGTCTAGCAGGTAAGTATTATATTGGGTAATATATTATGAACAACATAAGATATGAGGTTTGAGTGCAGTGAAGGCTTACTGAAAATCATACTGGAGGGAGAGTTACGGTACACACTTGCTGGTTAATTAAAAAGTTACCGATTACTCTAAAATTCTAAATCATGCCAGGTGAGAGACGGCCTTGGTAATCCCAACAGGGGATCTGCTTCGTGGCACAATATGAAGTAATTAGTAGGTATCCAATATTCCCTCATATAATTAAACAGAGAAATGAAGAAATGGGATGGTATACAGAATGGTGGGAGGAAAGGACTGGAAAATGAAACAGAGGAATGAAGAAATGGGATGGTATACAGAATGGTGGGAGGAAAGGACTGGAAAATGGTGCGGGGAAATGTGAGCGGAAGGAAGGATTTGAGTGCAGTGAAGGCTTATTTTAAAGAAATCTCCAAAACTAAGACGAAGAAGTAACAGCCGCAGAAAATGTGGAGAAGCTCGCTAAGAGTGTATGTGTGTGAGCCTTGTTGTGTCTTGGCTTCCTCGAGGCAAGGAACAACCCAGCTGGAACGTGTTAGCCATGCAGTCCTGACTTAGCCTTCTTCCAGCACCTCCCTGCCTTGTCTCTCCTTCCTTCCTCCCTCCCTAAAGCATCTATCTATCTACCCCAATCCCAAACCTTCCCTTCCGAAAGCATCCACCCCTCTCCCCAGCTCTCTCTCCGGCTCCCCCTCCCATCCTAAAGCATCCACCCCTCTCCCCAGCCCTCCCCCTTCCTTCCTAATGCATCCACACCTCTATCTATCCCTCCACTTTCCTTCCTAAAGCATCCATCTCTCTCCCCCTCCCCCTCCCTCCCTCCCTACAGCATCCAGTGGCACAAGACGCCCCCTCAGACCACCGACCTCTGACACAAGATGGCGGACACAGCAGGACCACCGGGATAATTATTCATAGGACCTGCAACACCACCACCACCACCACAACCACAACCCTCCCCGTTTATCTATCTACGACTTCCACATTTCATCTTCCACCTCTTCCCCTTCATCTGGAAACTCGACACTTCATTTTCCACCCCGCCGCCACCACCACCTCCACACTTCATCTTCCACTCTTCGACACCGCTTCATATTGGATATACTGTACATACACTCCACCTAACATTTTCCACCCACCCGACTCCCTCATTTAACCACTACATTCTTTTACATGCCATACTAGTCAAAATTTTACCATACATCTTTCAACATTTTACAATACCACTCCATCCTTACACCCTTCAAAGTCCCACCCCTTCACATCACTGGTTTCCCCTCCACTTCAAACATGCACAACACACTCATCTTTCAGCTGTTCTCTCTCTTCGAAGCCTTACCTCTACACCATATTTCCCTACCAGCCCTTACAGTCTGCACGATCCCCCTCTACTTCAGATCCATTCCACCTTAACAAATCACAATCTTCAGCATCTTCAACATTAGATTCCTTCACCGTGCAAACCTCTGTCCTCTTTACATATTTTGTCATCCCTTTTCCACAAATAGAACTCATTTCCTTCCACACCAGTGACCTTTACATAGACCAAACCCTTTCCATCATGTAAACAATCCCATCCCTCTATATCCCTGGCATCACCTCTACACTCCACCTACTGTATCTTTCAAACCATTCCTCTCCTAAGCACGAGACTCGCCTCCCCTCTGCCAACCACAACCTCCCATGACATCCCCGTCCACTTCTCCACTTTGCAAACCACACCCCTTCCACTTCTCCACCTTGCAAACCCCTTCCACATCCCTGTCCCTTCCCTGCTGTCTCTCTCTCTCACACTGCCTGCCTCTCCCCCCAGACAGTGTGACGCCCACGTGAGTTAGTCTGACACCAACACAGCTCTGGGGTGGGAGAAGGCCGACATGGTGAGGGTCAGGAGGCCACGAATGAGGGCAGCCCAATTTAGTGTCGGTAGAAGGGGGCTGAGATATCTGAGGGGTGTGGGAAAGGTGAGAGGCGTTGACGTGCAGTGTGGGTGTGGGATGAGGATGTGGATAAAATTAGGTGAGAGGCGTTGATATGCAGTGTGGATGTGGGGTGAGGATGTGGATAAAATGAGGTTGATAGGTGTATCGAGAGGCTTGGAGAAAGGAATGGTATAGAGATAAATAAAAGAGAAAACAATGGGGAATAGATCGAGGTGAGGAGATGAGAAGTGGGGTGAGCATACGATACAGTACAGTACAGTACAAACCTAACTACGGTTGTTGTGTGGCACAGAAAAGGTTTGAGGGAGGAGGAATAGTTAGAGAAGGGCAGTGATTGATGGAAATGGACGAGGGGTGAGGTAAGTGGGGCGTGAGGTCAGGGGATGGTATGATGCGGAGGTTAACGGCCTGGAGAAAAAAACAAGAGAAGGAAAAAGGTCGTGCGTGGGCTTCGAGAGGAAAGAGGTCAAGGACTAAGAAAAAAAAAAAATAGAAAGATGCCTATACAGTCTTTTTCCCGACTTCTAACTCGACGACGATTGTGTGTGTGTGTGCGTTTGTGTGTGTGTGTTCTAAACCAAGTCTTTTCCCTTCTTTCTTGTCTCATCACCCTGTCTTTTCTATCTTCCTCAATCTAACACTTTTTACTACCGTTCCTCTCTTTCTCTCTTTTATTATTTCATTCTCATACTTCCTTTCTTTTTTTTCGTTCCTTCCTCTCATTTCGTTCCTTCCTCTCCTTTCCTCCCTTCCTTTATTTTCCATTCCTTCCTTTTTTTCCGTTCCTTTATTTTCCATTCCTTCCTTTATTTTCCGTTGCTTCCTCTATTTCCCATTCCTTCCTCTCCTTTCCTTCCTCACCGCCTGGTTTTTATCCCTTCCTTGGTCCACTTCCTCCCTCCCTGCTGCCTTCCTCCGCATCACTCCCTCCATTACACAAATCCCTCCACCACACTCCACACTTTTTACCACCTTCCTCCTGTTTCTTCCACGTTTCTTCTCCCCCTCATGCAGACACCCATTCCCTCCCTCTCTCCCTCCCTCATCACACACGCTAAGCTGCTTCTCCCCCTCACCATCCATCCCCCTCTCCCTTCCCTTTTTTCCTCCACAACACCTTCCCTTTCCCTTCCTATCTCTATCTAGTATCATTTCATATTCCCTCCCTGCATTAATTAACCCTCTCTGGTCCGTTTCCCATACCCCTTCCCAACCCCTCTCCCAATTTTATCTGACCATCTCCCCTACATATGTACTCCTTTCATCTGTTTTCTTCATATCCCTCCAGTTATCCACTTTTCCTCCAGCTCCCTCAATCCATCCATCTTTCCCTCTACCTCCCTACCGCATCCACCTGTTTCCTTCACCTCCCTAACTCCCTTCATCTGTTCCCTCCACTTCTTTCCTTCCAACCACCACCCATCTTTCTCTCCACCTCCGTATACTCCATCCATCTTTCCCTCCGCTTCCCTACTTCACCCCTCCACCTCCCTCCCTCCCTCCATGCACCTGTTCCCTCCCCTAACGACTTCCGGTGGTGTCACGGGCTCTATCACCCATTATGTTGACCCCCTCCCCCTCCCCCTCTCACTCTACCCCCACTCTCAACCCTTCCTCTTACCTCCCTACACTCACGCCTCCCCTTCCCCCACTCTCAACTCTACACTCTACCTCCCCATTCCTATCTCCTCCCCTATACCACTCACTAACCTACCATTCCCTCTGCCTCCCCCTTCCTACCTCCTCCCCTATACCTGCACCACCACTCACTCACTCCAACCTCCTCCCCTACCTGCGCGTCCTCTCTCTTTCTCCCCCCCCCCCTTCCTACCCCCATTAACCTGGCCATGTAACGTGGTAAAATAGCCTCGTTTTCACCATCACGGCTGCTTCCTTCTGGTTTACTCAACTACAAACCCAAAGTATTAAGACACCTGTAGTGATATAGTCAGAAAATTGGAGGTAAATGAGTCCTTCAAATATTGCCACGAAACACCACCGATAGGGAAGAGCTTGTTTCATGGTATAGTCAGAAGGAATCAGAAGCATCCAATTACAATACACGATTACAAGGTCCTTAATTAATGGCGGGTAATGGTAAGAAAGCTGTGAGGCGTGTAATAATAATAATAATAATAATAATAAACGGTTTATTGATTGGTTTGGCAGCCATAGGGCTGAAAATATACATAGTTACAATACATTATGGGGATGAGCATGATAATGATGAGCATAATAAATAGTATATACATAAGCTAGAGAGTGTGTGTGTGTGTGTGTGTGTGTGTGTGTGTGTGTGTGTGTGTGTGATAGTGGAATCTGGGAGTGGGGGACTGTAGGTGTGAGGTCTGGTGAGGATTACTGGATGTCAGGTAGGAAAGGGGTAGGCTGGATTATCGTGTGTGTGTGTGTGTGTGTGTGTGTGTGTGTTTACATGTTATTTATAATGTTAGTCATAGTAGGGATGGGGCTCTTCTTATATCTCTCCGTTCTGGCCCTGATAGGTTGTAGTTTGTTATATCGTCTTGTTGTCCGTGTTGGTCTTGGAGCGTCTGGTGGTAGTAGGTCTCGGTGGCGGGGGTGGACCAGTAATTTTTGAGCAAACTGGCTGGTGATATTGAGGTGGTGTTTGGAGAGAGGTAGCATCCCTAGGGTGGTGAGGGCGGTTTCGTAGCCCGTGTATTCAAGTCCTAGGATAATCCTACAGGCCCTCTTTTGCACTCTCTCCAGTCGACGCTGTTGTGTTAACGTGAGGGAGCAGGCCAAGCTGGGGAACAATAGGTAAACTTGGGGAGGATAAAGATGTTGTATATACTCCCCAGTTCGGCTTGTTGCATCCCCAGTGATCTGAGCTGCCTCAACATATACAGCTTATAGGATGCTGTCTTCACCACAGTAGCCACGTGTTTATCCCAGGTCAGCTTGTTGTCAATCACAACCCCCAGCAATTACTGCAGTCCACTACTTTGATGTTGTGCTGGCCAAGGGTGACAGCTGGTGTGTGTGTGTGTGTGTGTGTGTGTGTGTGTGTGTGTGTGTGTGTGTGTGTGTGTGTGTGTGTGTGTGTGTTGTCCTATTAATTATAAAAAGCTCATTACTCTAAATTACGCTAAGATACCTTGGCCTTCCTTATCTTTTAATCATATTAATGGTACTCTGTTATTATATTCATTTAACAGACCACTGACCTACAGAATGTTGGCACTATATATAACAAGTAATATGTAAAAATTTCTATTCACGTTTCATTCAGATATAAACATTTTTCTTTACCTTATAGAGCAGAAAAATGTAGAGAGTAATTTAAACCACCACTGCATTGCATCAACCTAAATATATGGAACACGAGGAAAGCATAACATGGACCAAACTCTATAAATATACCTTTGGGCTGTCCGGATGATGTAAACCCGAGCAGCAGCAAAACATCACCAGCTCCAGGGAATAATAATTTCAGTGTCTGGTTCCCATCATTGTGGCATAACTCGAGCCCACAACTCTATATATAATACTAGGTTAGTTTGCCTGTTTACTTTCTTGTGTGTGTGTGTGTGTGTGTGTGTCAGCAGGCCTGTTTACCTCTTTTGTGTGTGTGTGTGTGTGTGTGTGTGTGTGTGTGTGTGTGTGTGTGTGTGTGTATGTCCATCAGCCTGCCTGTGTGTGTGCCATCATTTTGCCTCTCGTTACCTAAGCCTAATGTGTCTGTGTCTAGGTTTTGTCAGTTTGTTTGCGACTATTTATCATGCAACCTATACAGTATACACGGCCCTGGTGCATGTCTCTCTATCAACTTGCCAGGCTTATCTCTGTATGTAAGTTTGATCTGCTTGTTCGTCGGAGTTCATACGCCTGGTCTTGCTTCAGTATGTCTTTCTGTCCTCCTTACATATGCCTCTTGCTTCCTATTTTCCTTACGTGTGTCTGTCTTCCTATGTGTCTTCCTATTTTCCTTACGTGTGTCTGTCTTTCTATTTTCCTTACGTATGCCTCTGTCTTCCTATTTTCCTTACGTGTGTTTGTCTAACTGTCTTTACTTATATGCCTGTCTTCTTATTTCCTCCTTACCTAGGCTATGTCTGCTTTCCTGTGCTCCTTACGTATGTTTGTTTCTGTCTATTAGTTTGTCTTCCTTACATCAAGTTACATGTCAGCTTTGATGTCTGTGTACCTGCCTGTGCTTGGTACCCTTTTCCTATTCTGCCAGTCTGCCCATCTCATCTTTATTAATGTCTAAGCACCTCTCGTATCTCATCCCACTTCATAATCACCTAAATCTCTCTCTCTCTCTCTCTCTCTCTCTCTCTCTCTCTCTCTCTCTCTCTCTCTCTCTCTCTCTCTCTCTCTCTCTCTCTCTTACACACGCACGCACACATTGCTTCCCTCACAACCCCTCCCCTTCCTTCTATCTCTTTGCACGCAGACATATCTCCTCACACAAGAAGCTTTTCCTCTTGGTCTGTTCGCTACGTAATCCCGAGAGAGAGAGAGAGAGAGAGAGAGAGAGAGAGAGAGAGAGAGAGAGAGAGAGAGAGAGAGAGAGAGAGAGAGAGAGAGAGAGAGAGAGAGAGAGAGATGGCGAGGTGAGGAAGAAGCCTGAATATGAGAAGGGGGTAAGACTGAGGATGTAGCAGTAAGAATATGAGTGTAAAGGAAAGAAAAGGAGGATAGAGGAAAGATAAAGAATTTTAAAATAAGATAAGTAAAATGAGGGCAGAAGTAGGAAAATTAGGGAATATAAAGAAAAATGAGGTTAAGGGAAGAAACTGCAAGAGTAAATGAAGGAAAATAACTGTAGGGGAAAAATTCAGCATGGGTGAGAGGGGATAGGGGTGAGAGGGGATAAGATAAGAAGGGAAGGTATAGAGGGAGCCGGAAGATATGGAGGGAGGGAGGAAGTAACACAGAGATAAATAAGGTGGATGGGAAGGAGAAAAGGTATAGTGGGTGAGGGGAAGGAGATAAAGTAGAGGGTGGGGAGGTATTAAAGATATACCGGTACTGTGTGTGTGTGTGTGTGTGTGTGTAAGCTGGTACACGGGAAGGGGGGGAAATGGGGAAGCTTTGGAGAAATGGTGAGGGAAGTTGAAATGAATGAGGAGGAAATGTGGGGAATGAGACAGGTAAGGAGGGAAGGGGGAGAAAGGAAGATTGGCGTGGTGAGAAATATGAGGAGAGTGAGGAGGAAAATTGGAGCAGGGGTTAAGGAGGTAAGATGATTGAGAGTAAGAAAGGAATACGAGAAGGTGCGGAGGGAATGAGTAAAGTGGGGAGGGAAAATGAAAAACGTGTGGAGGTGGGGAGGAATGCGAGGAGAGTGGGGAGGAAGAGTGGGGAGGGAAAATGAGAAGTGTGGTGGGGAGGAATGTGTGAGTTGTGAGTTAGGGTGGGTAGGCCTATAGTTTGACGTCGACATAAGAATAAAATGAAAGGATGAGAGTTTGTATGTCTGTTATTAAAGAACAAACAGAATGATATCATAGGAAAGAATATGATAGAGTAACATAAAGCATTATTCCACACTTCCCTGCATACACATTTACTTTTATTATTGTTGTATGTCTGTCAGAAAATAAGCAGAAAGATATTTTAGGGAATATCACAGTAACTTTTTATTATTGTTGTATGTCTGTCAGAGAAGAAACAGAAGGATATCTTAGGGAATAATATCAGAGAAAGTTTTTATTATTGTTGTGTGTCTGTCAGAGAAAAAATAGAAGGATATTTTAGGGAATGATATCACAGAGACACATACAGCAGACTGGGAGTACTATAAGAGCATATCACACACACACACACACACACACACACAGGGACTTCCTTTTCCTTTTTCTTTCTCCCTCCGTTTATCTGTTTTTGTTCCTCCATCCTCTTTGTGTCTACTCTCCCTCCCTCTCTCTCATACTTTATACTCTCTCCCTCCCTTCTCCTCTCCCTCTTATACTCTACTCTACTCTACCATACTCTATACTCTCTCCCTCCCCTCCCATACTTTACTCTCCCACCACTCCTTTCTTATGCCCTTCTTTCTTTATCTCTCCTTATCTTCCCACTCTCTCTTCTCTCTCTTCTCATCTTTCCATAATTGCCTCCCTCCATTCCTACGCTCTCCCTCATCTTTCACCCTACTGCTCTCACTTCTTTCATACACTTTCTCTCTCTCTCTCCCCTCCCCCCTCCCATCTTCTCTCAAGCTACATAAACACATTCTTTCCTCCACAAACGTAAACTTTCTTCCTCTTCTTTCACAGCTCCCGGTCCCCTCCTCTTTTTCAAACGTCGTCTCTTCCATTCTTCCTTGTTTATCTTTCTCTCTCTACCTTTCATTCCTCGCCTTCTATTCATATACCCGTCTTTCCTGTCTTTAATCTTCCTCCCCCCCTCTTTCTCTTTTCCTTTCCTCTTTCCCTCTATTCATACACTCGTCTTTGATTCCTTTAATCTTTCCCCACTCTGTCCCTCATTTATTTTCTCTTCTCCCCCTTTATTTCTCCATAATCTCCATAATCCTAGTCTTTCTTTCACCTTTACTCATCCACTTTCCCTCTCCTATTTCCTCTCCCACTCATCTCTCCTCCTTGATCTACATTACAATCCCCTCTTACCTCTCTTTGCCTTTCCCTCCACTTATCTATCTTTCTCTCCACACCCCAACTCCCTCTTTCCTTTCTCTAGCACCTCTACTTGGGGCCAGGATATCAGACCTGGGAAGTAAACAGGCCTAAATGAACATAATTTAGAAAGGCTGTAAGGACGAGTTTGCTTAGTCTTGGTTCCTTGTGGTCTGGGCCTTTCTTTCCACTGTTTGTTTGTAATTAGGGCAGAGCAGACTGGGAGGAAAAAAGGAGGGTGGAGGGGGGGGGGGAACAGTCACAGGGAACGAAGAAATGAGAGAGAGAGAAAGAAAGAGAAAGAGAGAGAGATGAAAGAAGGGTACTGAGTGAGTGGCGAGGAGCAAAAAGTATGTATGAGAGGATAGAGGGGGAGATAAGGAAGAAATAAGAGAACAGCTTGCAGGAGAATAAGAAACTATATTATAGGGTGTATGTACAACGAGAGGCTACGCAGCTGAACCACAAAAAACAACAACACGAGGAACACCACCCATCAGTAGACAGACGTATGTACCCAAATAAGAGAGAAAACATCCGGTACAAGGCAAACAAACCCAGCAAGTTTATCACGACCTGTACCACCTAACCTAAACATAATACAACACAAATATTGACAACTTTCCGGTCTTCATACTTCTCTCAAAATATGGAGTATAATTATGTAAGCCCAACTGTGATAAACTCCGTGTAAGATAACCCAGAAACACAGATAAGACTCAATTTTTTTCTTTCGTGTACGTAATGTAATGTCCAACAAATATACTTCCCGTGATACGACAACAAAGAACAAAATCGAATAATCATCTTAACCTTGTGAGGACAGAGAGTCGATCTTTTCCTAATTGGTGATATCAACAGTGGGAATGCAGAGGAAGCGACGCAGTGTTTTTCCCAATTAGTGATGTGAACTTTGGTGAGGCGGGAAAACAAATAGTAGGCTAATGATTAAAGTTTGGAATTTAAACAAAGTACAAAAATTACGGTAAAAGACTATACACACAAAAACACACCCACGAAAAACTCGGTCAACGCGGAAGTGGCAAACCCAACGTGTATTATGTTTTACGTGTATATACCGTACAAATATAATACTTATATTACAAATATAATACTTATAACTATATAACTATACTATAAACCACTCGTATACATACATACAATAATGCATTCTTACAGGTCTACTTCTGGCCATGATTTGTATAAGGGACGACGAGAAGCTAATGTAAATCCCAGACAGTCAATAATTTCCTAGTAAACAACAAAGAGAACCGAGCATGCCTACCAAACGTTCTCACTCACTCTCTTCTACGTAAGGGTTTTAAATTGGTAAGTGACGCATAGAACAGACTGGTGCTGGTGGTGGTGGTGGTGGTGGTTGAAGAAGGCAGGTCTGTCCTCGCTTGCTTACTCACTCCCTCACTCACTCGCTCGATTCGCTTGGTCTGGCCTTCAAACACACCATTACGCATACCACTCGTACATATCAACACCACGTTCCTCTCGATTTTCTGTATACCATTTTCTCTTGCTATTTTTTTGCTTTTGGGTTTATTTGTTTTTCATCTGGCATCATTCTGTCCGACGGTGGTTTTTGCTCTTTTTTTGTACAACCTTTCCTACTGTTCGTCTCTCTCTCTCTCTCTCTCTCTCTCTCTCTCTCTCTCTCTCTCTCTCTCTCTCTCTCTCTCTCTCTCTCTCTCTCTCTCTCTCTCTCCTCTCTCTCTCTCTCTCTCTCTCTCTCTCTCTCTCTCATAATATAATAATATATAATACAACAATGATACACAATTTAAAACTTTAAAAGAAGAAATACATATCTAGCAAGGAATTGTACCGAATTACCGAAAGGAGGCGAACTTCAACAAACGTAGCAGCAACCTCAAAACGTAAATTGGACATACTTTCCCACATGAATTTGGAGGTCCATGATAACCGTAGCAATTTTGACGCTGAGAATACCTACAAGAATAAAATAAATAAACAAACAGGGGGGGGGGGGGGGTCAACCTGTACGTAAAGTCCTCATATTATAACATAGGATATAGATACAACACATAGATCTATACCGACGACCCTGTCCTCTTGCAGCCTCATTCACTCTCCTTATGCTCTATATTTGAAGGATCAAGAAAAATGTGTGTGTGTATGTGTATGTGTGTGTGTGTGTGTGTGTGTGTGTGACAGGAGACAGTAATGCCTTCAGACAGCGATCAAGTCACGCACCCCCTCCACACACACACACACACACACACACACACACACACACACACACACACACTCCAGCACACCACCATAAATGTACACCAATAATAAACCAAACTTCGCACACACAAACTATAGGGAAACCATCAATAAAGAGAGGCGTACATTATTATCCCTATATACCACAGTGAACAAAACACACACTCTACTGGAACAACAACAACAACAACAAAGCAACTGAGTTAGGGAATAATCAACGTCATGATAAAACTGAACGGAACAAACACCATGCTTTCACATTTTGTTTATAATCATAATAATAATTGCATGATTTAAATATTACTGGTTTGGTGGGACATTGTGAACGTTTACAAGGCCAAATTTGTATAAACATGTACTATGCAACCACACACACACACACACACACAAATACACAAACAAACAAACACACATCAAACATACACGGAAAGCACTCACACAAAAATTAATATCCACCAAAGGTATAATAAATTCCATCCCATTCCACCAGCGAATATTATCTCCAATGCATCACGTATGACCTTCACCAGCCCCCAATAAAATAATAGCCGCGTTCACCCTTCATATTTTCGGCATTCATCCCTTCCCTTCCCTTCCCTTCGTTCCGTCACTCCCCTCCATTCCCCATGCTCTTCTGATGTCATGGCCCCTTCCCTTATATCACTATCTGCTTTCATCTATGTAGTTTCCTTCACTTCTTTCCATTCCCCTCTCCTTACATCGTCTCCTTTCACAACATTATTTCATCCTCTCTATACATTAATTCCCTCCCATCCCTATACCCTTCTCCCATTCCCTACTCTTCTCCCATTCTCTCTACTCCCCTACCTTTCCTACACTACTATTCTCCCTTCACCTCCCTATAGGCTATTCCTCTTCTCCCCTCCCTACCAACACATCAATTTCCCCCCCTCCCCTTACCTCCCATTCCATCCCTTCCTACGACCCAGTTCAGCATTTTGTCAATAACATACTGGATATCCCTAGTGTCTGATACTAGATGGGGCTGTCATTCACTGCCATAAGAGTCGTGAGAGAAGAGATGGGATACGGGAAGGGCAGTATAGGCTATTCGGATTCCACAAGATTATAAATATATCGGGGAAAATGTGGATGAATTATTTGGCTACACAACTATAAAAAAAAACATACACTTATGCTGCCGACTGTACTACCGGTACTGTATACAGCGCTCGCCCTCGTATTCTTCCCGTCAATATCCAAACCCTGTTAATTTTTAATATATTAATACCGGATTATCATGTATTCAAGTACTAGCACAACATTTCTTCCCTATCAATACCTTTATTTTTCATTGTTTTATTAAATTATTTATTTTTACTCCGAGTGTGATATTTCTCTCCCTGTGATGGTAAAAATGAAGGCACAGTAATTCCCCCAAACTATTCCACGAAACAAGCTTTCATATTAAGTAGATATTAAGTGGTGATAAATGCGCGTACAAAGATAATAATTATGCAAGACATTATAATAATCATACCGAGGTCATATAGGCTACATACCCGGTACCGTACTGTTAATAAGCAGGTGATAATACATTGAGACTAATAGTAATTATGATAGTAGGCAATGAAATAATCTGGTAATATTCTTTTTCGTACTAAGCAAGGAAACAAGAACTGGTTCAATTAAGAGTTAATCTTGGTCTGTTTACTGTATATTACTTAATATAATTTGAGTGTACACATCAAGCTGCCTGACCTAACAGAAGGGGCTGGACTGACGGCTCGTTGTGGTCATGGTTACAGATGTCCCTGTGAGGTAAGATCACTTTCCTACCCAGATTATGGCCACCACCAAGGAAGGGTAAGTGTATAGCTCCAAGATGTGCCTCAAAATATAGTTTATAGTTTAGTCACCTTCATAGTTTATAGTATATAGTTTAGTTGTTCATAGTTTAGTCACCTTATATTTGGCATCTTCTGTGAGCCGTACATGTGGTGAGGGACGGTGGGTCGTACTTCATGATAATAACATAAAAAAGGAACCCCCTGTTACATCCTGCTCTGAGAAGCCAAGCAAGTTAGCAGGAGCAGGCAGCGTATGAAAGTGGTCAGGCTACCTATAGGAAAAACTGGACTAACAGGATGCATGCACCCCACTGCATAAAGATCAGACGTGTAATCTATGCGCTCACCTCCACCCCCTAGTGACAGGTGGATGTAATGAGGTAATGTAAGTTTTAACATTCCTAGTTCATGCAAACCCACGCGTGGTGTCCAACAAAATTTGTAAAAAAAAAAAAAAAAAAAAATGGATACAGGCTTCTTTTACGAGACATAAAAAGTAATCTGGAGTTTTAACAAAATTGCGAACAAACAATGCATAAGAACTGACATCAAAAGTATTTCTTTCCAACAGAAAATATTGATGTATGCAAATTGTTGCGTTGCTAAATGATATGAAAAATACAGTACAGTAATTATTATTTGACCTCTGATGAAGTAAAGAAAACTTATCATTATATTCTTCTTTTTACTTAACACCGTAGGCTACCTTATCTTTGCAACTGTTTACCGTCGATACACTCAGGTCAAGTTATGAAGATAACATTTATATGAACAAAACTTACCACGTAAATTATTACTATTGTTGAGAACCTGTTTATGTCACCTTTAAGCAGTACCGGTATATAATACTCTAAGATTCGGGAAACGCACATGATCTGTGTCACATTATTTTGTATTTGTATTTTTGTATTGTAGTGATCATGAGGGCATCAACAGTATTCCTATAGCCAACTCCCATTTCATTATTTTCTTTTATTTTTTACATGGAGAAAAGGCATCGGTTACCGGTACCTCGTTTAATTTCTTTGCTTTTTCGATCAATGTAATGCAATCCTGCACTAAATTTTACATTAGATACTTATATGCAATCCTGCACCAAATTTTACACTAGATACTTATATGCATGCAAAACATGCATATACTATGTATGGCCATATTACTTGGGCATCCGAGGCTGCTCAGCCAGACAGCTTGAGGAACTCCAAGATAACTTGGGTAGCCTATCAGTGCAATATAAAAAAAGTCATTAGAAACAAAAATTATACTACGAGTTCTAATCCCATTCAGGACATGTGACGTGGCAGTCTGAAGTCGGTATAATATTCTGTCTACATAATCACCATCTGCTGGAGACCTCACACGAACCACCAGTCATTAAACCTACTGTGATGCTCGCTCTATTCACTGGCTGCCAAAGTCTGTGGTCGGGGAGGGAGACTGGTGTAGATCCCCGACCCCCGTCACGTTCCTCTCAATAGAATTTAGTTTGGTCTAGTCTGGCAGGGTTCTTGGTAATGTTAGTTTAGTGATGGTTCGGTTTCGTTAGCATTTGTCAAGACAGTTTTTTTTCTAATTTAGCTGACCCTTGCAAAGGACAGGTTTTTTTTACCGAATGTATCTTACATTTTCTAGCGTCAGTCCAAGTAGGCCTATATGTATGACCCGAATCATTGATTAAGGGTTATTTGAAATTTCCTCTTGTCATTTAACAATAACATCGACTAAAGTTAGTAATATAAAACAGTCAAGTCTACAGGTGTTCATTAACCCTTAGAGATGGAAGACGGGAAGGGGATTAGTCCAAGTATATTTTCTAAGACTAAAATCGATGTTTGTGGGACAACTTAAGCAAGTTCTTCATCTCAGACGTCAAAAGTGATTCTGTCTACAACTTGAAAACCATCAACCTGTCAGGAAGAAAATGTTAACATCCTCAGCCGTCATGGTCCAGCTTCCTCATGGTCAACACCGGTAACAGCACCATCTGGAAGTCTGGGTCAGTCGTGCTGTGCAGTCTCAATGAAAAATGCCCACTATACATGGTTACATTTACCGTCTACAGACTCTGAAGCACTTTAAGAAAAACACATCCAATGAAAGTGAATTTACGACCAGACTTTCGTACCCACAAAATTGGGCCCCAAAGTGCAAGGAGGGGGTCAATGATCATGGCCACCCCACCCCATCCCTGCAAAGCAACCAATTTGTAGTCAAGCGGTGGGAAGGGAAGGGTGCAACTGGCCTGGTGGGACAGGACTGGTGGTACCCTGCTGGTCTCGTGGCTCCTTTCATATACATTAATGCAATCCCGGTGGCCCGCATATGCCTCCAGAGTCTTGTCTGGCCTGGTCTGGTCGGTTTAGGCTCCATTCTACAAGGTTTATGCAATAGGGTTAGCTTTCTGTGCATATTTCATGGATTTTTTTTTTTTCGTGTTTGCTTTAATCTAAATTTATAGTTTCGTTACGTGCTTCGTGCTGTAGCCAATACCTAGGATAATTTAATCTGGTCTCAACTATTCTCTCCTAATCTAATGAAAGTTGACATTTTCATTTCAAACCTTCGCAAACCAGTAGTCCTCATCTTTATATCAATCGACTTTAGCTAATCGTGACTTAACCATCCAAACCAAATCTAACCAAAACCAGCCTAACCTACCGTACCATGCAGATCCAACCTCATTTACAAAACTATCCACATTTACATAAAAGAATCTCCTGTCCTGTAAAAGAATTGAGTAGATTAGATGTGTTGGAGCCATCCATCCTTTGTGACAGAATAGCAGGCTACCGATTCCTCCAAACTATAGATCTGTGTGTATGTTCCTATTTACGTATTGGCAATCCATCGATATCCCCATGTCTGTCTGTCTGTCTGTCTGTCTGCGCATAGTCTAGAGTGTGCTACGTAGACTCAAGTTCACACACAAGTGGCTACCTACCCCCCTTAATGCTATCATGCTCGTGGTTGACTCAGAGAGAAGGAGGGAGGGAGGGAGGGAGGGTATGAGAGAGGGAGGGTGAGAGGGTGAGAGGGTATGAGAGAGGGAGGGAGGGTGAGAGGGTATGAGAGAGGGAGGGTGAGAGGGTATGAGAGAGGGAAGGATGAGTCAGAGAAA
Organism: Petrolisthes manimaculis; assembly: GCA_034508575.1. Taxonomy (NCBI): domain Eukaryota; kingdom Metazoa; phylum Arthropoda; class Malacostraca; order Decapoda; family Porcellanidae; genus Petrolisthes; species Petrolisthes manimaculis. Next base: position 42,653 of record JAWZYT010002747.1, read on the forward strand.
GGGTAAGTTGGTGGTTTGGGAGGAGTGACATCGACTCAGGAACGTACCCACTCCTTCCAACAATCTCTTCACCCATATTCCCTTCTGGTTATTACAATCGTCTGTTTTGCTCTTTGGTGCCCTTGAAAAACAGGGGACTAGGCTATCTGATTGCTCGCACGATTCCTTAGAGAGCCTATCTCGATCTATACCTTGCCGATCTGGGTGAAAACTGGCAAACTCGCAGAACATAACTTTCTGGTAGAGTCTATGTCCAGGGACCATTAATATACAGTAGTCCCTGTACCGTGGGAAGAGTAATGTTTTTAAATTTCCGAACTTTTCTTCCAAGGGCATAATTATTTAATACTTGCCAGTCAGGTTCTGGGGAGGCCATGCAGTCAAGCTTAGTTTGACAAAAAATAAATAAATATCGGTATGTTAATTACCTTCTTCACTCCCTTCACCATGAATGATCAACAAACACCGTAGCGATGCATGGATTTATAAGCTATATTTTAACCTCCTCGGAATATGGCCAGCTGTAGGATTCAAATATAATAATAATACAGTATATATATATAGGCCTATATAAAATCATATAGGCCAAAATCAGGATTGCGCTATACCCGGTACTCTTTGCTTGTCGTGTATACTGTATTTCCCAAATGTATCTTTAAGATAATGTGCTTTACAATCTGCCACACCGGACGATGTTATTTGACATGTGTTGGATGAGGTGGCAAAAGTTCTGTTCATTTCGCCATGCTTCGTACATACCATACATTAACGATAGTTTTCCTTATCTCCTTCCTTCACACAAGCTTACATTTAATTAAACTCAGTAGTAGCATATCTCCAACGAAGAATAGGGGAAGAGTTGTAAAAGAAAGAAGGAGAGCAGTGATGGAGAGGAAGGAAAGATGGTCAGTAGTGACGGAAGGAATGAAGGAAGGAAGGAGAACAGGAGGTAGGCTATGAGGACGTGCTGCCTGGCTGGTACGGATAGGCGCGAGGTGAAGGCTAGGAGGTCACAGGCAGGAACGACGTTACGACGGGTGAACGGGAGGGAGGGGGTGAGGAAATGTAGAGTGGGGAGAGGGGACGCTGAGGAGGAGGAGCAAAGAGTGGGTTATGGGAGGGTGTAGAGAAGCAGGAGGGGCGTTGTTGGGGGGGTAGAGAAAAGCAGAAGAGTAGTAGGAGAGGAGAGGGAGGAGAAGAAAAGAGGAGAGGGCGACGATGGAGAGTAGACAAAACGGGGAAGGGAGGGGAGTGGAGGGGACAGCAGCAGGAGGAGATGGGAAGGAGAGGGGGGAAGGAGAGGGGGGAACGGGAGAGGGCCTGGAACATGGAAATGGGGAATGGGTTAAGAGGATGGAACCAAATAGCCCGAGGAGAAACTGGAATTAGAAAATGATAGAAGGGGGAGAAGGGATGGCTTAGGATGAGCTGTGAGGCGACGGGGTAATTGAAAACATGGGGGAAGGGACTGAAGTGAAGCGGGAGGAGGGTGATAGAATGGAGGGAGGCAAAAGAGAAAGGAAGATTGGCTAGGAAATTATAAATACGAGACGTTGTGTTGTGAGGCTAAAGGACCGAAATATAAATAATGAAAGGTAATTATGTAAACATAGAAGAAGAAAGGTATAGCCTACGTGAAGGAGGAAGAAGCGGAAAGTATAGGATAGTCCAACGCATGGCTCGGAGGGGAGGAAAAGATGGAGGAGGAGGAATACAAGGGAATGGAGAGGCAAAGGGGAGGAGAAGGAGAAGGAAGGAAGGGAGGAGCCGCTCAGCCACCTAACCGACACACTGACCTCACTATAAGTACGTACACACACACACACACACACACACACACTGTACTCCCAAGTCACTCCACCCTCCTCGGTCCTTTCTCAGGCCTTTCCGGTCTTACAAGTGTACAGGCAGTTCTCACCCTTACTTACTTACACACACACACACACATACACACGCACAGTCATCTCTCTACTGCCTCTAACGCTTCCTCACACACCCATGTCCTTTCTCACAACTACCCTCGCCCACACGGTGACATCAACCTCCCTTCACCCTCTCTCACTCTCCCTCGACCCCCCCCCCCCACCACCACGCACACACACCCATGGAGCTATACTATAATACCTCCATGCACACACCACACACACACACACACACACACACATCCAATCTGAGGCAGGCTTGTTGACGCCTGATAAACCCCGGTTCAGGTCACTTTAGAGGTCAAGCATGCCCTGACCTCTCACCCTCTCTCCCCTCATTCCTAACTGGCTCTCTCCAACACTGATGCTTATATGAAATCCTTCTTTTTGAGGCCTGTATTGTACAAAATGTAGATCCTATTAACAACGAAGAGAAAGAATGTAGAAATTATGGTTCTCGTGTACATAAATCATCGCCCTATATACATGTTTTAACCAATACCCGTACTTCACCTTGATATAGCCTACCAAAAGTGTATAACCCCCTTTAAACCACTACTTCACCTTGACGTAATGTACACTGTCCTCCACACAACACCAACAACCTATACACGACAACTAGTAACATACATAGGCTACTACACCATATACAGCACAAACCATCATCCACATCACTCTGCACCTTACAAATGTACACCACCAAACCTTACTCATGCAGACTTACCGTACACACAAACACACACACACACACACACACACACACACACACACAGCCAGCGTCACTCAGTATGCAAGACACAAAGGGTGAGACCGCAACACCTACTTGGCCAGAATGACAGCGGTAGTGGTGGTGCTGGTGGTGCTGGTGGTGTGTGTGTGTGTGTGTGTGTGTGTGTGTGTGTTACGATAAGATCACACCAAGATTCTTCTCCACAGATAAGCCTGATACCGTAACATCTACCGTACGTCTATTATCATTATCCATCCATATCTTCTTTTAATTGGTTGTTGATGATGTCCTAAGCAAGCTGGGATAAGATCTCCTGGTTGTATCCTTCCTATAGTGGAGAATTTATTTCCTACAGTGGGTAACAAGATCTGCACATTCTTCTTTTTCTAATGATAGCTGCTGTTGATGATGATAATGAAGACGATAATGATGATGGTGAACTTAAAGGGCAAAATAAATTATGGAAGAAGAACCAATGTAAATATGTGAAGCTATATTTACCTTGAGAAGAACACTCAAAGTATAGGCTATGACGAACATTGTCTCCAGAGAATAGTATACCGTCGTAGTACCAGTCAAGACCAATAGACTAGTATCTATTGGTCTTGGTACCTGTCAAGAACCATCGTGTCAATTCATACATGATTATATTTTGTAAAAATTCTGTGTACTGTATAGGCTATATTGTATTTACTCGATTTATTCAAACTCTAATTATTGCGTGTATCCCTTGACACTGCCTCCATCTATCCAATCCTTGCCTTTCCTGTTGCCAATTCCTCTGCATTTTTCTTCTTTCTTCCCCTCCCCCCTTCTTCCTCCCTCCCCTCTCTCACTCTTCCTTCTCCAGAATCCTCCTACCTGTCTTTATCGGCACTTGTGTTGTTAGTCGCCATGTCAACACTCACCTGAGTAGAAAAAGGAACACGGATTAGTCAAGTGACACAACACACAAATAAAGAATATATAAATATATATCCTTATACACAACTTTTATAGGAAGATCCAAGACCAAGGGATATAAATAATAATTATATATTAATATTAATTCGTAATTAATGTGGGTTTTTTTATTCAGAAAAGGGTCAACAGAATTTAAGATATTTGTTCTCAGTTCCTGTACAACTTCATGCGACTTTTCGGTTATCTATGAAATTTCATCATAATAATAAATCTCACCTAAAAGAATCTCCTCTCAACACACGAATAATTAAAAGACATAAATTCGGAAATTAAAAGACCATCCTCATTGACAAAAAGATTACCGTAGAGAAAGAGAAAGAACAGAGTAGTAAGGAATACAATAAAATACACAAAAAATCGTACTCGTGCAAACAACTTCAGCTTAAATCACAAATTAATGGCAGACGAATATTAAGTGACAGGTTAGAATGTCGTCAAGGCTTCATCTGGTAACGAAAGTTTGTTGTTGAATCAGGCATTATAAACACTACTGAAAAAAAAGGAAAAACACATATATATATACTCAAGATTTACAGGGACCCGTTTATAAACGTATTCAACATGCAAACATAAACAAACACAACATGTCAACGGTACGAAGCTTTAAGTACACACACACACACACACACACACACACGGGAGAGAAGAAACCCGACAAGGAGCCTTTCACACATGCATGACACACACAAACAAGCAAAATATGGAGTCATGATAACAGAACAGTACTTTTACAGTCGACGGTAATACTGTATACATCTCTATCTCTTTCATCCTACGTGATAAATGTGATGTTGTATTTGGTAGACATTTTCTGAAGCTATGTCCACTAAAGCTTAATATTATAATGTTAGTTTTCGTTAGGTAGCATCGTCATATAATTATATATGTGTGTAATTATATGTGTGTGTGTAATGTGAGTAATTAGTAAGCATCGTCATATATATATATATACATACTTTAGTCACAAGTTTAGTGGTATATAGAAAAAGTATATATACGTTATAATCTTTGTATCAAATAGTTTCATTGTCTCATAAGCTGGTTGGTTCTATTCATATTCCAGACACACTCGCCTCAAGGGAATTTAATTTAAGCCTATTATGTCGCCCCATGTATGCACCCACACAAACGCACGCAATTCCATACACACAGAAATGCACGCTATTACACACACACACACAAATGCAAGCTATTACACACACACACAAATGCACGCTTTTACACACACAAATGCAAGCTATTACTCACACACAAATGCAAGCTATTACACACACACACACACACACAAATGCAAGCTATTACTCACACACACAAATGCACGCTTTTACACACACAAATGCACGCCATTACACACACACACAAAAAAAAAAAAAAAAAAGTAGGCGAAGATATACACCAACGCAGACAGATGCACACAACAGGAAATCCAATAAAAGTTTTCCAATAACTCTCAACACGAGCACAAAACTGAAATAATTGTACAGTGCGCGCGCAGGCAGGCACACATTGCAATACTGTACACATTTCTCTCTCTCTCTCTCTCTCTCTCTCTCTCTCTCTCTCTCTCTCTCTCTCTCTCTCTCTCTCTCTCTCTCTCTCTCTCAGCTTATTGCGAGTATTTTCCAGTTTTTTCTTTATCTATCTATCTAAGCTTATCGCGAGTAGTTTTTCAAATCTCTCTCTCTCTCTCTCTCTCTAGTAGTGAGTGGGGGTAGTAATTCCTTTGTGTTGTGTCCTTGTGTGTTTAAGTGTCATTAACTGTGAGTGTAAGAGAGGTTGTGTATTCCTCCATGAGGGAAAATGGGTACGTATGAGTGAGTAAATGTATGTATGTATGTATGTATGAGACCGAGTATGAGTATGTGTGTGTATGTGTGTGTTATGGCTAGGTATGGTTTGTTTACATAAATAATCGTGTCGGTATGTGATGTATGAACACATCCACTGGTCTTTGTGAGGTGTGTGTGTGTGTGTGTGTTTGTATGCGTACCGTGACGTACGTGTATACTGAGCAGCAAAAATCAATACACTTGCTTAAGACTGACACAACACACATGCAACTGTCACAGTCACACACATATCCTACCTGCCTACAACCTTCTCACGGTCACTGTCTCTTTCTATACACACCATCATATTTCTCTCTACGTATCGACTCTGAACTTGGGTTTTAAATCCACAACAAAAGCTGGTCATTGTATTACCGTACCAATAAATCCACACACACACACACAATACACCAAGCAAAGAATTGAAATATCATTGGAACATAGGAAATAACAAGTGTATAGGCACAGGGAACAATTATGACATTATTAAATACCGTTTAATTATGGAACCCTGTGACTTTTCAAGGCGTAGAGTTAAATATTTCACACAACAAAGAATACCCAGTCATGTAATTCCTTCTCTAGCACGTTAATGATTTGACCACCGGCTTGGCAAGGCAATCCAACACTTAATTGTGTCTCCTTAACCTTCATTTGCTGATTTACTTGTCCATTCTTTCCCTCTTGGCCTTGTGGAGTCTACACCCTCTCTCCCCTTACCTCCATCCATACTTCACAGCCCCTACCTCCCCCTCATTCTCTATGTTCAATTTCCATTCTTCTCTCCTCCTCCTACTCCTCCTTGTCTTACTTCCCTCTTTCACAACACCTCCACTTTTTCCATTCTCCTTGTCTGTTGTCTTACATTCACTCTCTTTTCTTCTCTTGTCGTCCTCTTTTCGTCTCAAACCTTTCATCTTATAGCTATTTATTTCATTTTTTAAATTAATTTACTTCACACTCCCTCATCCATCTTCTCTCCCTTTTTTCCTCACCCTCGTTTCTTCCCTTCCTTATTTTCACACCCCATTATTTTTACTCCTCATTTTCTCAAATCATTCGTTCTCTCTTCCAACTACTTATCGTCCCTCTCTCTCTCTCTCTCTCTCTCTCTCTCTCTCTCTCTCTCTCTCTCTCTCTCTCTCTCTCTACGTGTTCATCTTTGCAGCTCCTTTATCAACTCAATAACTCACCAACAACAAAGGTTTATTATTGTTTGTCTTTGTATATATATATGCCTCGACTTCCCTCCCCTCCATCATTCCTTACCAAAACAACCACCTCTTAGCACTCTCCCCTCACCTTCATCAACACTCTCCTCTCCTCCTGCATCATCAACACACCGTCTCTCCTCTTCTATCTTCACCACTCTACATCACTCCATTATTATTACTACTATCATAAATACATTTCTTCGATCTCCATCATCGCCCTCCCACACACACACGCTCTTTCACTCCCTATAATCACCAACACTCATTCTCTCTCCACCATCAATACACACTATCCTAAATGGGGAGTAAACTTTTGATACATTAAAGTGCCTTGATTCCACCAAATTATGCCAGGAAACAGAACCATATGAACAAAAATAATGGTGACCTGTTGTTGAGAATAGTTTGGAGGAATCATTATCTCCAAAAATGCGAAAACTTTACAGTATCCTCCCCTTACCCATCACTCCATCCATCAGTACTCACTCTCCCTCCATAATTAACATTCTCCTTCACTTCCCTCACCACCACTTCTCCAATATATATAATCCCAGTATTTTTCAACACTATGCTCAACTATCCTTTACATCACTCTACCTCTCTCAAACATCACCAACACATCACTCCATCACTTTCAAACATCACCAACACATCATTTCACCACCATCACAACAGGATATAAGAACAACA
>JAWZYT010002747.1:52500-57751 GCA_034508575.1 Petrolisthes manimaculis
ATAAGAAAACTGATAATCACACACACAGTCAGGCGAGAAGGCTATATATAAAGATACCGTGGTCGACAATGAAGATAGGGAATTTATTTTTATTTGTTGCCTAGCTACCACCCAATTGACTGCCTTGTTGTATGCCTTATGATATGAGGAAGGTAAAACAGGTAGGATATCAGGCTAGAGCATTTCCTCCCCCGTCGTCCTATATGGTAGCTCACAGGAACCTCAAACACACACACACACACACACACACGTACCTTACAGAAACCTCAATATTACATGACCGATTAATCTTAAAATTCCTCCGTCATCAATCTATTTACAGAATCAGGAGACACACAAATCTAGAAACGGCAATTACGAAATATATAAACAAGGATTTTTTTTCATAATTGAACGGGTTATATACGAAAATGAAATAGACTACCGTATTGTATTTTCGAAAGGCTATTATAGTATGCCAAAACTAGACTACCATACCAGGCTATTCTGACATGTTGTTATGCCTGAAATAAGATGATAACCTTAATGAGGCGAGTGGAGATGAAGATATACAGGAGAGGACGAGAAAAAACCATAATTGATTGGATGAGAGAAGAGAAGATAAATGTCTGTTTATTAACTGAGAGAAGGGAAGAGAGACAGGGCTGGTGGGAGAGGAAAGGATAAACTGTGAAAGGAAGAAGGGATAAACTGAGAAAGGAGAGGAAAGGAAAAACTGAGAAAGGAGAAGAAAGGAAATTGAGTAAAGAGAGGAAATGATAAACTAAGAAAGGAGAAGAATGGATAAAATAAGAAAGGAGAGGAAAGGATAAACTGAGAAAGGAGAGGAAAGGATAAATTGAGAAAGGAGAGGTTGGAGAATTTGAAAGACCGAAAAAAGTAGATCTTAATGGGATGCCGGGATAATGAGATGAGATGAGATGAGATGAAAGGGTCGAATTATGAGTAAACGGAAAGAGGACATAAGACAGAAAATGTGCAGAGAAGCTAAATGAGGGAGAATAGGAGAGCAAAGGAGAGGAGATGAAAGGAAGAGAAGAGAAATGAGAAGGAAAGGAAGTTGATGTGAGGTTAGATGAGATGGAAGACAAGTTGATGTGAGATGAGACAATGAGATGAGAAGGAAGACAAGATAAGGAAGACAAGTTGATGTGAGACAAGACAATGAGATGAGAAGGAAGACAAGATAAGATGCGAGACAAAATGAGATAAAAAGGAAGACAAGTTGATGTGAGATGAGACAAATGATATGAGAAGGAAGACAAGTGATGTGAGACGAGACGAGACAAGATGAGAATGAAGACTTACAGTAGAGAGGTCGAGCTAACTGTACCCAGGGCCGGAGGCAAAGCTCAGACCTCTACTACTACTTCTTTACATTACCCCCTCACCCCTATTTACCTCTATCTTACATCACATCATCCTTATTTACTTCTCTCTCTCTCTCTCTCTCTCTCTCTCTCTCTCTCTCTCTCTCTCTCTCTCTCTCTCTCTCCATGCATTACATCACCCTTATTTATCTCTCTGTAACCATTTTCTTGAATACATTACACATCTCTTCGTTACATTTCCCCATCTTTTTCGTTACTACCACCTCTCTCTATTTTACATCCTTCTCATTATCTTTCTATACCCTCCTCTTTCCTCCCCCCTCTCTCTTTCTCTGTATATTTCCTCTAACTCATTATTACCTCCACCAGAAGGCAAGGTAGATGAGGTCGAATGAAACTCGTCACGTTGACACCAATCTCGTATTTATTGCATTTGTTGGTTCATTGGGTATTGGAATTGGGTCAAAACCTGTCGAACGGAACAGGCAATATTAACATCAAATACATTCTCTATCGCTTTACTACTAGAATCAACTCAATATCATCTCAGTACTATCAACATCAATATTCACACGATATCTCGGTTTTAGTCACCTTACTCATTCATTTCTACTAGCTTAAAATTTGTTACTTACGTTTTCCGGGTTGTATAATATATCAGTACGTAACACACTAATCACACACCTACACCAACTAATATCTCTTCCTCACTGCTGTCCTGTGACAACTGCGTGGTTGGGTGTTCTGCACCAGCTTCACATCTGTTCTTGGTTAACTGGCAATCACAACAAGTCCCTCTCGCTTATTTTCTTCATGTATTTATTGTCCATAACACTAAATATCATTTCTAAACTATGCGTTATAGTTAATAAAACCATTGTTTACCCTTCCTACATATGGTACCTACAGTATTACATAATTATCGCCGGGGCGGTAAACACTCATAATTTATTACCTCGCTTTAATTAACAATCCTCATCTCCCCCCTTCCCCCCCACACACACAGCAACACAAGAACAAACAAATGAAAAATATATAAATAAACTACTCAGGCTCGCCCTATTTTCTGCATCCGTCACTAATTGCCTGACTCTTAATGAGAATAACAAACTATCAGGTGACATTTGTTTTCAGACCAACAAAAAACACAATACCGGTAAGTTATATGACTAATTAGGTACGCAACCCATTCTTATTGTCCTTGCCGAGTGAAAGTACTGTATTGTCTGTTGAAGAACGGAGAATGACATTACATCATCTTTATAATGTTTCAAGACACTTAGATTTTTCGAGATGTTTTTTCTATGTAATCAGTAGCCTACTTTGCAGTTCTCTCTCTCTCTCTCTCTCTCTCAATAACTTTAAAAACTGATCTCAATGTTACTTCCGCGTGTCTAAATTCTCCAACCAATAAGATTAAAATAATAAAGGCACAACTCCAAAAGACTTCACAAGACATCAAGAGGGAACTCGAGATATTGTTTGTTGTGTGTGAGGGGAGGGGAGGGGAGGGAAGGGTAACGGAATGAAGGGTAAATACCTCCCTTCATTCCTGTTTACTTTTCACTCTCCCCTCTAATTAAACGCTATCTCTCTCTCTCTCTCTCTCTCTCTCTCTCTCTCTCTCTCTCTCTCTCTCTCTCTTTGCTTAACTACGGTACCTTTCAACCCCCTTCCTTCCTTCTTTAGTAATCATTGCTACTTCCTGTAACCTACATTGACGTGTAAGGATTCATTCTCACCTGGACCGCCCTCTCCTCCATGAACACACACACACACAGACACACAGAGAGAGGGGGGTGGGGGTAAACGCGAGGGTTAAATGTTAAAAGTTTTCATATGGGCAGAAGAGAAATATGAGATGTACACACACACCCTGCTCCTCTCTCAACTCTGCCTTTTAACTCTTCCCTTATTTTCCTCTTCACTCCACTCAGTGTCGCGCTCTTCTTTCTCTTCATTTTCTCTTACTGGGTGTACGTTTTTAAAAGGATTTCATACGTTTTTAAACGAATTTCAAGTGAAGACAAATATAATGTACAGTAAATATGAGTTGTTACAGCTAGCCTACACCAAACTGTTATACAGTAAACCGTACTGAAGCAGCTCCTAAGTTGCATCATGATATACATGGTAATATATATACTGTATAATCTATAATCTCGCTAACACAAGACAAGCAAACTGAACCTATCATATATCGTCCTTGGAGGTTAACTAAGAGGGTCTGTTGTTTGGTGCTGTGAGAGACTGGCTGTTGGAAGCAGTAACATCACATTTACCACATACGTAAATATAAAACACCACAGGAATGAAACCGAAACACAATATGAAAAACGTGTACGAGTCGGCAACAGTGAGGTCACTATCACATTACTAACGCATTCCCCTGTACTCTTCATCTTACACTTGCCCTTTTCACCCTCATCCTATGTGTTCTACACTCCCTCTTCATGCCTTTCTCTTCTTTACACACACACTTCTTACTGGTTATGTCCCTTCTCATTTGTCTTCCCCTTCCTCTTCTAACTTTCTCATTTCCTGCCTTCGTTTCTTCTCCCTTTCTTTTCTGCAACCTCTCTCCCTCTCTTCTCTCCTCCCTCAGATCTCCAATAGCTTCACTCCAATTCACGTTCGCCTCATCTTCTCCCTCCTTGTTTCACTAATCTCTCTCTCCACCCTCATCCTATCATCTCTATAATGACCGAGTATAGTGCTTGGAGTGGCTAGACTAGTGTGTTACTGGTGGTATCCAAGGCACTACAGTAATTAGCGATGGCAGTGGCGAGTGAAATTATTATAGTAGTGAGGGTAGCGGTGGGGGTGGTGGTGGTGTTAGTAGTAGTAGTGGTGATGGTGGTAATGAAAGTGGTATTAGTAGTGGTGGTGGTGATGGTACAGAAGTGGTGGACATAGTGCTAGTGATAGTAAAAGTGGTGGTACTTGTGGCAATGGCTATGGTAGTGGTTATCACATTGGTAGTGATTATGCTATACTGTTGTGGTGATGGTTTCTATAGTAAGAGTGGTTATGATAGTGAAGGGTCTGTTAAGGGTTATAGTAGTAGTAGGGAAAGTGTGTGGTTATGAAAGTGGTGGTGATTTGAAAGTATCATTGGTAATGAAATTGGTGGGGGTTGGGAAGTGGGAGATATAGTGGTTGTTATGAAAGTGGTGGGGGGGTATAGGTAGTGATAGTGGTAGTGGTTTCAAAGTGGTAGTGATAGTGGTAGTGGTTATGATGATAGTTATGAAAGTGTAGTGGTAATGGCACTAGGGGCTGTAATGGTGGTAGCAGTGGTGCTGGTAGCTGGTGGTTTTGGTAGGCTGGTGGTAGTGGTAAGAGGGGATGGTTATTGAAGTTATTGTGGTTGTTAAGACAAAATGGTGGCCACGACATTCATGGTGGTTGGGGAGAGCTGCGGTGGACACTGGTGGGGGAGATAGGGGGGAGATAGGGGGGAGATGGGGGAGGAGATGGGGGGGGAGATGGGGGGGAGATAGGGGGGGAGATGGGGAGGAGATGGGAGGGAGATGGGGGGGAGGGGGTAGGGTACAGGCAGGACTGAGGAACACTGCATACATGGGAAAGAGAGGAAAAAGCGAGAAGTAAACGTGAAGAAAAATATGCATGGGAAAGAGATGAAAAAGGGAGAAGTAAAAGTGAAGAAAAATATGCATGGAAAGAGAAAAAAAATATGTATAGTAGATTAATAGATAGGGAAAGGCTGGATGGATGAAGGGTAGGAAACGAGGACAGACAAGTAAAGGAGAAAGGACGTAAGGAAGGTAAATAGGAAGAAAAATATGTATGGAGATTAAGATGTATAGGGAAAGAAGGAGAGACGAAGGGTAGGAAAACGAGGACAGACGAGTAGAGGGAAGGAAAGAAGGCAAATGAAATCCTGGATATGTGAATTA